>JACEGR010011663.1:0-14154 GCA_014170235.1 Listronotus bonariensis | reverse complement strand
GTTGGTATATAGAAAAAATGTCATCTATATTGTTGTAACCCAAAGAAAATAAATAAATAAATAAATAAAATAAATAGATCTCCACCAAACTAAAGGTTTATATTGATAATTCTCTACAAAATTTGATTCAAAATTTTCTATAAAAATATTACCTAATAAAGGTGATAAAGGTGAACCCATAGCCATGCTAGAAGTTTGTTTATAAAAATCAGTGTTATATTGAAAATATGTTGTTTTGACACAAAAAGTTAGTAGCTCAAGAATAGTGTTTATGTTTAGTTTGGTTCTTTCGCCAAGATGGATATCATTTTTTATTTATTTTTAACAATATTTAATGTTTTATCCACTGGGACATTTGTGAATAAACTAACAACATCAAAACTTACCAGTGTATTATTTGGATCGATATTTAGATTTTTGTTAATTTTTCTAAAAAATGTTTAGAATTTTTAATGTATGTATGAGTATTGTTTACTAAAGGATCTAAAATGTTAAGTAGAAATTTTGCTGGTGGATGTGTAGGTGAGTTTATACAACTTACTATAAGACGTAAAGGTATATTGGGTTTATGTATTTATGGTACTCGGTAAAAGTGTGCTGTCTTACTGTTGTGTGGTGTCAGTTTAAATCTTTCAATATCGGTAAAACAGTTTTTATGTTTTTTTAACATATTAAAAATTTGTTGTTCAATACATTTAGTAGGGTCATTGTTTATTTTTGTGTAATTACCATTATTTAAAAGAGACATTATTTTATTATTATAAGTTTTACAATCTATTATAACTGTTGCATTTCCTTTATCTGCAGGAAGAATTTTTATGATATTGCCTCTTTTTAATGATTGTAATGGTTTTTGTTCAATTTGTGTTAGATTTTGTTTAATTTTAAAAGTTGTTTCTAACGCGATGTTTTTCTAATTCTAAATTCGTCTTGGTGTTCTATTGGTAAGTTTTGACATGTTTTGCTATGCAAGAAATAATGTCAAGATTGGGAACTGTTTTCGGGGGTAATTGCAAAATTTAAACCTTTAGAAAGAACAAGTTTTTCAGCATTTGTTAGTTCTTTTTAGTTAAGTTAATTACAGTTTTAATAATCATGTCATTATTTCTGACGTAAGATACATCAAGTTTAATTTTTCTTGTATTAAAATATTAAATTTATTTTTATGTGTGTCTTTTTAAATTTCAAAAACTACATATATGAATAAAACCAAAAATATGAATTTGATTTTGCAAGATTGATTTTAAATTATCAATTTCTTTTAATAAATTAATTTTATTATATCTATGAAATTGTAGTCTTTCACGTAATAAAGCTAAACTTGCCCTTTCTAAAATATTGTTTATTCTGTGTTTAGTGTATGGTGCTTTTAGTCTTAAACCTTTTGGAAATATTGTTGTTTTCACATTTGTGTAAAAATGTTAAGCTATTCTCGAAATGACTTATTAGGCCCATACCTGAATTGAAGATATGCTCTATATTAGTTAGGCGGATTCATTTACTATCCAATAAATGAATCCGCCTAACCAATATTGAACATATAATCTAAACATTTTTTACTATTTTTTTACCTGGTTAAGATACCCAATAGGTGTATCTTTTACCAGTAAATTTTATTCAAAAGTAATGTCAAACTCTAAAAATGTCCATCATACATTTTATTTTTAATAAAAAAAGGTTTTTCAGTTTTTCTAACAAGTTTATCAGTAAGTTTTTAGGTAAACTGTTTAGTACATTTTTGGTAAACTATTTACCACATCTCTAATATTAAATAATTCATTATTTTATTTCTATTAAAGTAATCATAACTTTTATTATATTGTTTAAAAACAGAATAGTTCTCCATAGTATATAAAAGTTTTAATTTTCTTTAATTTTGAATAAACTTTTTAATTTTATTCTGGAAAAAAAATCAAACAATATTTTGTTTAAATTTAATCTCCCAGAAAACTGAGAAACTGGTTGTATATTATACAGGCTGTTCCATTAAAGAAAAAAGTAAGTTATGACAATATATTCTGTTAATAAAATTGTTTGTTGTATCTTTATAGCAAAAATAAACCTAATTAGTCACTATATAAGTTAATTTATGGATTATTTTTTTGAGTTAAAACAAAAAAAGTTATAGACATTTAAAATGTGGACAAGTTAGATTGGACGCACTGTACCTTGGTTAAAATTTTCCTCTTGGGGTACACGTTCAACAGATTCAGAATGTTCTTCAGTCATTTTTGTTTCTGTAAGTTCCTCTTGCCTAATTTCCTCATGCAGAAGTTCTTGTGATTCTGCAGGAACAGTTTTATCTGCTAAGTCTCCCATTTCTTGGTAATTATCAGCTTCTAAAGGCAAAAATAAAATTGATGATTTTATTACCGATTTTTTGTTTTTTTTTTTATACAAAATAAAAAGATAGAAAAATTATGTCAAGAAATGATTTTGTTCAAACAGTCCATTTAAAAAACACGTCATTTCAGTATGTTAAGTATTTGTCCTTTAATCCAGAAGACCCGGCTAGTAATTAAAAATAAGGTTCGTGGCGGCACTATCGCGTTGTCTAAAAGGTGCTGTGAAATGCAATAACTGCTGTTTTATTGCTTAAACAACGTTAATAGGAACATCTAAAAACCCATCACTTACGGTACCTTGGTTCTAGATATAAAACTTTCGTGGGCTGTCCAAATATAATAAAAAAATGGAAATAAGTAGGGAGAGATGGACAGTTTAGGGGCCTCCGTCCCCGGGGGAGCTTATTATCTCAAGATCTCTGACGTCATTCGAAATTTAGGAATCTTGCGCAACGCGTTATTTAGGGCGTGGTCTTAGGTATCTGCCAAATGTCATCTCTCATCTGTCACCTGTCAAATGTCACCTGTCATATGTCAAAAATCACGTGACTTAGAAAATGGCCGCCATGCGTAGGATACTTGTGCTAAGGTCTTAAATTGATTTGCGCAAACGCAAAAATTTTAAGTCATGCCGTTCGGGCGCTATCGGCTAAAATCGCTATTTAACCCTGATGATGAGTCATCGGCGGGCGGTTTAAATTTTTTAAAAATAGTGTAACGGTATACCTATCGAATAGCGAAAACCGCACGACGACATCTTTAGCCATAAGGGCGCTACAGCTGTTTAAAATATGGCGAGAGACATCAATTAGCGAGTAAGACGGTAAACCGCGCGCTTGTGGCGGCTTCGGTTGTTTCGGCAAGCGTCGATCTCCGGAGTTAAGCAGTGGAATGCGCGCCCATAATTTGGATGGGTGTCCGGCGACAGCGGTGTGTCGGGCAGCGGCACACGGTGTTCTCTGCTCGGGGATGCGGACCGAGCAACAACCATTCAAGTTATGGAATGAATGGTGTGTGAATGAGAAGGAGTAGGGGTCAAGGTACAATAAGCCTTCAGGCTGCAGTGCACCACCTAGGGGGCGGTCGTCGGACCTGGGTGGGATGACCCCGAAAGGGTAAAAAAAAAAAAAAAAAAAAAAAAAAAAAAAAAGACGGTAACCCCATAGTAAATTAATCATTGCGGTCTTCGTGTTTAAGCGAGAAAAGTTAGCTTACGTGGATGAGATATATCTTAGAGTCTTACGCATGCGTTAAAAAAATGGCGGTCGTCACCTGTCAAATACCACCTGTCAACTGTCATATGTTGCAAACCACGAGACCTAGAGCATGCTGCATACGTGGATGAGATATATCTTAGAGTCTTACGCATGCGTTAAAAAATGGCGCGGCTCGCATGACGGATCGCCGAACGGAATACTAAACGGGTGACGGTTCGCAGAGCGGATCGCCGAACGGGTAGCGGCTCGCAAAGGGTTCGCAGGGCGGCTCGCGGCTTAAGCGCGGGGCCTGGGGCTTAAGCGGAGGGCTTAAGCGCAGGCGCAGAGCGCTAGCGCATAATCTCATATAATTTAAGCCATAATAATTAAATATTAAATAATAAAACACATTCTATATATTAAATTAATTTATTTAAGCCACATTGTACATTGACTTTTAGCAATTTTATACACAAGTTTAGATAGTAATACACTACAAGCTACAGCAATAAAAATAATTAAACTGTTATAATATTCATTTGGGTGCTTGGTAACTGCTGGAATCTCTGTGGTGGTTACGTTGATACATGGTTCAGGAACTTGACTTATTAATGTTTTCCATTCCGTTTCACCAAAAGTATGATCCCTATAGTGGAATTAAACCTTGTAACGGAGAAATGATTGAGCTTATGCTGGTATGGTATTTTTCAAGGTATAAGAAACTGACCTGACGTGAGGCGGCCTAATGCCATGCAATAAAGCTATAAAAGTATTGGCCGTGACAGGGTCGGGTCTCTCTACCTGATGACTTTATACCTGATAAATCCCTTTTTGTGGCCGAGTTGGGCGATGCCCTATTATATATTTTCTGAAATATTGTCAGTTATTATTATTAAAGTCTAGAGCGAAAGTGTTTTTGAAGATGTCCAGTGCCAAAACCGTTTCAGGCAATAGCCGAAAGTGTTTGCCTGTCGAGGCAAAAGTAATTGTTAAAAGTGTTTATTTAAAGTTAGTAGAGCGAGGCCACGAAAAACATTTTTCATTAAAGGAAACATCAACTTTAACCGGCGTTCCTCAAAGTACAGTGTGGAAAATTGTGAATAATACTATTAAGCCTAGAAAAATGCGAAGAGACAGTGGTGCACCTAAATCTGTTGATGTATGCAATGAAGATCTAATCCGCCGGAAAATTTATCAGATGTACGAAGAGCAGAAAGTTCCAACATTATTATCGCTCTCAGCGAGGCTATCCGAGGATGATTGCGGCATAAGTTGTTCTACTACAACGTTGTGGCGCACTCTACGTCGTCTGGGGTTTTTATTTAAAAAAATAGACAAACGGCAAGTTACAATGGAATCACACCGCTTGCAACAACTTAGAATAGAATTTCTGGAAAAAATAAGTAAGGCTAGATCGGAAAATCGAACGATAATATACCTAGATGAGACATGGTATGATACCCATGACACACCAAGTAAAGGATGGACTGATAAATCAAAAAACTGTCACACTAAAGCTCCGTCAAATAAAGGCAAAAGAATAACAATTCTTCATGCGGGGTCAGAAAACGGCTGGGTACCAAATTGTTTATTCTTGGCAGCCAAAAACATTTCAGATTCCAGCTTAGATTACCACTGCGATACAACTGCTGAAGTTTTTGAGGACTGGTTTCAAAACAAATTATTACCGAATATACCACCAAAGAGCAGTATTGTGATGGATAATGCATCCTACCATAGTCGCCAGTTGAATAAAGTGCCAAGTTCCACCAGCAGAAAAAACGAAATACAAGACTTTTTGTTCGACCGTGACATTTATTTCCATGAAAGTTATAATGTTAAACAATTGTTAGAGGTTTTAAAATGTTACAATTTCAAAAAGAATACGTTTGCGATAATATTGCAGAGGCAGCAGGTCACGAAATAATTCGGCTTCCGCCATATTACTGCATTTTCAATCCCATCGAGTTGATATGGCATCAACTTAAGTCTAATATACGCGCGCACAATAATACACCAACTTTAAATCCTAGTGTAATTATACTGATAAAAAAGAAATCGAACGTGTAACCGCTGAAAATTGGAGAAACTGTACTGAACACGTTAAAAAAATTGAAAATTCTTATCGCTCTATGTATATGAATATAAATAGTCTAGAACCTGTAAAAAGAATGATTATTAATTTGGAAGATAGTAGTGATAGCGAAATTGATTTAGAGTAAGATATGGGTGTGTTTTATTTTGTTCTTAAATGTAAGTATTATTTACTGTTAAAATATTATAGTACTACCTACTGTAAATTTTGGTTTGTTTATTTAATTTGTATAATGTATGTATATATAATGTAAGTACTATTTACTGTTAAAATATAGTATCACTGTAAATTTTGGTTTATTTAGTTCCCAACCAACTTTAAAATATTAAAAATAAAGAATAATTAATAAAATAAAAGAAAAATAATTTACTTAGTGCTTTAACTTCTTCATCGGGTATAGTACGGCCCTGCACGGTAAACCCGAGAAGATTTATGGTTTTATTGCATTCCACGCCTAAGTTAAGTCAAGTCAGTTTCTTATACCTTGAAAAATATAGATAGATAGATAGATAGATAGATAGATAGATAGATAGATAGATAGTTACAACCCAAGTTAATAAAAGCGTGTTAAAAGGCAGTATGCTTTAAAATAATTAAAATACCTATTTAGATTGGGTACATGTAAATTGGTTTTCAAAAAAAAAAAAAAAGAAATATTAGGAAAATTGTTTCTTAACATTTTTGTTGCTTTGTCGACTTATATGTAAATTGGTTTCCAACATGTTAACAGTCGACCGCCTTCGAATAGGTAAGAATATCAAAATGGTAATAAAACAAGGTTGTGTGTTGTTTATTGACCTAACCAGAACTTACTTTTTTTTCACTTACAATTATTTGCACTACTTTGAGATTTATAGCGAATATGCAAAACAACAGTTGTTGTTTATTAAAATACGCCACTGGAGAAGTAACCGAAAAAATGGAAAACTGCTAATAAGTAAATTATACTTATTCTAACATAAATAAACCCTTCCAGGTAATTGGTGTCTACTTGACCCGTTGTGTACCCGAGCCGTCTATCTATGAGTATGAGTAGAGGTACATCGGTAATCGTTCCTAAGTTCGATCTGATCGGTTAAATCGGATTCAGTTTAACGATGTACCTCTACTCTATTTATTACCAAAAACCAATATCCCTACGATCTTTCTGGGGCTCGGAAATCGATTTTGCATATTAATGTTAATGGTTTAATGACCACACTTCTAATAGATTCCTAAATCCCTTTATAAATAAGGGCTTCTTAGGAAAGTAAAGGCCACTTTATATACGGCTTTTCTGGATGTTTATAAACTCTTTAAGTACTAGAAATTAATGCAAGTTTTTTTTTACTACTTTGGTGGTTTTCTAGGCTTTCCGTTGATTTTAATGACAACATAAATGAGTTTTATGGGTTTTCCCAGGAAAAGCTCGTATTTTCCGGAGCCGGCAGCCGATTTAAGATTTATGGAACGACAAGATTATCAACAAAATATCCTTTGCCAAAGTTATAAATAAGTTCTAAGAGGAAATTACTTCGGTTTTGGTTGCCGCTACTAAAATTTGAAAAGTAATCGTGTTTTAACATAGTTAAGTCATAACTTACAAACAAGGCTATGTACAAGGTGTCCAGCTGGATATACACTATCCCCAAAAATTATCGTACCAGCCAATTTTTTTCATAAACGTCAATACAAAAATGCTGTAATTTAAATGGCCACAACTTTTTAATAATTCAGTTACTAAGACAATTAAAAAACGACAGTTTTAAAAAAAAGGTAAAGCTATAACTTGGCGTAACCGTTGTGATTTACTGTTAACAATACATTCTACAGGGTAAAATTTTTGTGAAATTATAGCTTTACTTATTTTTTATAATCACAAATTTCATGACTACCTTTTAACAGCAGCACATTATAAAGGGCAATTAAAAATTCATTATTTTTTAACTTTTAATCACCCTGTAGAATGTATTATTTATTGTTAATAAAAATAAAAAGTTATAGATTTATTATTCCTTATCATTATATTTTTTTAATTGTTTGATAACTTAATTATTAAAAGATTTATGACCTTTTAAATTAAAGCATTTTTGAGTATTAAGGGTTATTGAAAAAATCGGGCTGGTGCAATAATTTTTGTAGTGTATATTTCATTTATGCTTTTTGAACAGTTGCCCCAGTATCAATAATATTTGGCCAGCCAAAGTAATTGATGGCAAAAAAATATAAAGTTATTAAAAAGGTATACAGACTGTCCACGGATGGGATTTACAGGAGGTCAAATGGAGATAAAGTTTCATTTTTCGAAAAAAATGTTTGCTTGTAAAAAATTATGATTTACGAAGAGAAAATGTTGATTTTGTATACAGGGTACGTAGATACTTGGTATCATGATTTTTCTAAAAGCAAAACTACCTTTATAGAAATAAAAGTAGTTTTACTCTTAGTTTTTATTTTTTAAGCAAAATATCATTAAGAAAATTAATTAGGAACAGCATTTTTAATGACATTATTAACAGATATTACAGGAATACTAAAACGTTTTATGAAACCGCTCTTAGAGTTACCAAAAATTAATTGAATCGTTTAATGCAAAAACCAGCCAACTGACATTTTTGAAGAAAATAAGGTTTATTTCAATTTTCAATTGTATTATGTATACCTTACGTTTTATATAAAAATCAGTCATTTATCCTGAGCCTGTGTGAATTTAATTGTATAAGAAACATGTGAACTACTAAAATAAATTTTATGGTCAATTTTTAGTTACCCTGTATTTTTTTTTATCTTTGGACAAACCACGAAGGCTTAAAGCCTAAATACTAACGTATCGTGGGTGTCTTAAGCGAGATAAGAGGGAGTTTGTTCACACGGGACTTAAATATTTGAAGATTTGGGGGGAAGAAAAGACCTCCGCGGGCAGCAGGTTCCACATTCTAGAAACTCTAGGGATAAAAAACGAACAAAGTGAGAAGTTCGGGGCCTGTCCAGTTGGACCGTATAGGGATGCATACGCGCGGAAGCACGAGTTTCTCTGTTGAGAACCGTGAGTGGAGGAATTATACTGGACAATTCTTCAGAGCAGAAGCCATGGAAGTACCTATAAAAAGCGATAAATCCCCCACAGCCCGACGATTGGCAAGAGAGGGAAGCCTTTCTGTAAGTGAAGGATCATTAATGGGACGAATAGCTCCTCTTTAAATTGTATTTTTACTTTGTCAAACACGTCTTCTTGTAATAAGCATACCAAAATAATTCTCAAAGTTAGTAAAACAAACCTTTTACTGATCAGAAATACAGGGTGGGAAAGAAAAAAAATATATTTTTTTAACACAATATAAGCATTAAAGTCTTAATACAAGTAACATCTGCTTAGATTTGGTAAATAATTTATAGCTCTGTTGCCGTTTTTTTGTAACTTTGTATGCGGGTACCAAATTTTAATTGTCAAATAATTTTCTTAGCTGCCGTTAAGTCGATTTTTTTAGAGGTCAATTTATCAATTTTTATAAAAATAAACAAATAACCATAGCCTGTTAGATTTTTTATAGAAAACAGACTAAATTTTAAGAAAACAGAAAAATAATATCTATGCTATTGCATTTAAAATAAAAAAGTTGCTGTTGGGTTTTATGCTTATAAAAAGTAATAAGAAATGGCAAATATATGAGAAAAAGAAACTTCTGCATGCTTCCGCATCTTGATAACATACAATTGTTTATAACTGCAATACATATCAACTTATAACAACTTAATTTAACTATAAACAATAGAACCTATTCTAATACAAAAGTTCCAATTACTGAAAGGGAAAAAAAACACCAAAAACACAAAAAAGCTTTTAGTATGATTGTAAACAAAGAAATAGGGAAACGATAACGTCACAAAATTTGAAAAACATGTTAAATTTATCACCCTTGGGAAAAACCTACAGTGGAAACTACTATCGGCTGATTTTTACGTTACTGATAAAAAATGGCATAGGTGCCTATAAAAACAATATAGTTACTTAAAGGCACCTGGTATAAGAGAAGGTAAAAGGTAACAAACTATTTTGTTTAAACACACACGCTGATTTTTAGGAAATAAAAATGTCTAAAAGCTTTTTTGTTACCATCAAGGCACAATTTAAAAATAATTTTAAAAAACTTTCTGTTATGTTTTGGAGTCGGTCAGGGTGGCTTAACCCTTCGATAGACGCGCGGGGTCAAATTGACCCCCTGCGTTGTCAATTTTGTAATAACTTTGAGATTTTTACAATTCTTCTTTAAAAAAATCTGTGGGTACCTTCCTAAAACCTCGTTAGGTATATGCTAATAATATAACAAAAAACAAGAAAACAACACCATTTATTCAAAAAAATCACGTTTTTTGCACGTGGCAGTCAATTTGACCCCCACGCGCCTCCTAACGTTACCGTTCTGAGCAATAACGGCAATATATACCTATATAGAGTTGTGGGAGGATCAGGGAGTCGAAACAGATGTTTTAATTGTCCCAAACAAAAAACAATTGGACAACACAATTTTGTGTAAAATATATAAACAGCCAATATGCAAATATTATATGAAAACACTATTTAAGCAGTTTCTAGCTCTAAGACAGCAAGAATGAACAGATTCAGAATAAACTCCTACTCCATTTGGTATTATAATAGTATTTATGTAACAAGTGCATAAAGAAATCCTTTTTTTACGAATGGAAAGTTCCCCATGCAATCCCTTGAGTCAAAAGAAGACACTTTATGCATGTGTTATATTACTATATTTTTTTCTACGACCGTATAAACATTTCCCAAAGTACCATTTTATACATCTTAATAATTTAAATTTTTGCAGCACAACCATTATATTGCAACAAAAATTATAGTCTCGTAATTTTTTAAAAGACAATTATCGTTTATAACTATGCATTTATCTTTAATTTTAGAAAATTTAATGTACTTACTTTTTGTAGAAATAATACAAAAACAGTATAAATTGCTTTTTAATTTCTTAGTCACCCAAATTCATTATTACTATTAGTTTTCAATAACTTCTATTAAATTTATTTGCAAACTGTCAAATTTTAAGGCTGGTGACACATGAACTTAAAGTAATACTGACGAAATCAAAAGTATCTTAACTTCAGTAATGTCGCGTTTACTGTTACATTGCATAAATTGATATATAAGTCTATTGTAGTAGGCATTGAAGCCAAACACTAATTCAAAGTGTGAAAAAAAGCTTTAAAGTGTTAAACAAGTTATTTTTCTTTAACACTTTTAACACTTTATGTAGTGTACTAAAATGGAGTAGTTTACCTTCATGTTAACGATTAAAAAACAGCTTTTTTTAGCGGTCGTGGAAAAATATATTTAAAGTATTTTTTTTAAGGAGAATTACGTTTTTTAAGTTTCGTTTTATATTTTCCAGGCCAAATGTGAAAATTCTGTTAGAAATAAATGTAATAAAAATGATCATTAATTTCCTTTTTAACACGCTTTTATTAACTTGGGTTGTAACTATCGATCCATCTGGCTATGAATGTAACGGAATCTTTGAGCCTAATTTTAACCAACTTCCAGCTATTCGATTTCTTTGAAACTTTGCACACGTATTAAGGACCCATGACAATGCAATAATCTGCAAACAGTATCTCGGATCGCCAGAAAAAAAAATCCATTATATTATTATAACCACTGCTTGATACCACCAAGTGTCTTCTGTCACCTGTACGTCCCAGTGGTACCAACCACCGGCCATTTCAAGAGTTCGATCTGAATCGATTTTACTCAAATTTTATATTAGGTTATTTTCAGAAAGTCCATCTGAAAAACTTTGCTACTCTTGACAAAATGGCGAAAAAAATTTTTAGTGGGTTGCCATCTGTTGGCAACATTCCAAACTTTTATACATACATAAATGCATATCGAACTAAAAAATTAAAAATAAATAATAGTTTAAAAAACTAAAAAAACACGCTTTTATATGCAACCGAACTAAAAATTAGAAAATAATTTTTCATTAAAAAAAATATTGTCAGTTCACAGTAAAAAGCGTGGGGTGCATTTTACTATTTTTCATAACTTTTCCATCATAGATATTGGCAAATATAATAATTATAACATTTAATATATTAAGCACCCCAAGCTTTTTACTATGAAGTGACAATATTTTTTTAATGAAAAATTATTTTCTAATTTTTGTTCGGTTGCATATTATTATTTTTTAATAATAAGGGTTTAGCTACGATACCCATTTTTGAGGTCATATAATTTATTTTATTTTATTTATGTTAAGTAAGTCAAAGTAAGAAGTGTACTTATAAATAATTAAATTCAGTTTTTGCCTTTCTCGCATTGCCGTCCCATAATCAGCTTTTAAAAAATAATGACAGTGACTTTAATTACAATTACATTTAAATGTTTTAATACAAGTATTTTTTCTGGGCAACTTTTTGATTTAATTATTTATACATTGAAAGAAAATGCTTCCGAGTAAAAATGTAATTTAGCAGATAAAAAAATGAAAAGGTGATTATTGGATGTTTACGGTTAGAGGTCTATCTGACCCCACGCGTCTACTTAAGTAATAAAAAGCACGCGCCCACTTTAGAGTTCATTTAAGTTACTTACTTTCTAAAAAGGTAGTTAGGAACGTCACAAGTTATATTAATTAACTTATCAAACAGTCATAATTACGTATTCATTTGCACTGCTTAAGCGTAAATTTTTTAAGAAGAACCTCCGAGAATTTTTTCTCGCAATTAAAAATTCAAAAGATTTGTAAAACTGCAAAGGATTCTTACAAAACAAACTTATTCCAACTTTCAAGTTTGTGTTGAAAATGCTGTAAAGATGCTTCAAAGGACTCTTAATTATCCCCTTCATCAAGTTGGAAGACACGTACACGCAGAGTTGAGCTAAAACGGTCCGTTTTTGCTTTATAACACTTTAAATAAATTGGTATAGTAAGTTTCTAAAAGAGAATTACATCTTTAAAGATTATTTTGACAATTTATTTTATAACATTTTAATTTTTATCCAGTTTTCAATGATCTTACAAACCCAAAAATTAAAAACAAAATATTCCTATTGATTGCACACATATTGAAATCAATGTATTTCTTACCCGACTTTTTTATGGATTTTCACCGATTACTTCCCATCGGTTAGTTGGTTGGTTTAAGAGGGGCCAGGATAACCCTGTACTGCAGCTGCTATGCTTCTTGTGCGTCCAGGTTTTACGTCTGAGCGATGTTAGCCAGGCGGGACCTACAGATTAACGTGGGTTTTGAACCACGGTCCTATTCATGACAACTTATGACAAAGTCCCTTTCTGGGACAGGTCGTATGTAACTTTTTTATTAGGGTCCGCAAGTCTGCGGTTGCGTAGGACACGGTAAAGTGTGGTCCAGCGCCTTGGTCTTTGCGGGATACATTTTGCACTTTGACAGTCTTTTGTTAGGCTAATCACTAAATGTCGGATCAAACTTATAAATAAGTATTTGGTAGGGTCAGGATTCGAACCAAGCCTACGTCGGTTGTACGCCTAACGACTCAGTGCTTTCACACCAGGCCATCAACCAACATTTTCTATCGGACTGCACTTCCACACTGAGAGAAATTTCTAGCAACCATAATTAAAGTTTTAATAATCATAACTAAATTATCTCAGTTAAATAGGGGACAGATAAGATCAGTTAATGTCATAATTAAAGTCGACTTTCTACTTCCAAATTAGTTACTATAACTAAGTCGGCTTAATAACCGAAAAATATCTGATATGTTAGCGACCATTATTTGGCATTGGTAGTGTGGTTATTAAAGTCGTCTAGTTACCGCTGTTAGTCCATGACATTATGGTAATTAAGTCGTTTACTTTTTACTGCTCAATGGACTTAGTTGTGACTGATATTCAATCTTATTATCAGTCAACACAAAAGTCCGAATTTACACTGACTGATCAGTTTCCCGTCGCCCTCGATAGTATGTGCGGAAGAGTAAAGAGAATGATCTAGAATATTCGAGAAATATCGTGAAAATTCCATAGTACATGATGCAGCATAAAGTTATTAATGGATAATTCGGGCGTTTTCGGAAACCTTCGAAAGTGATGAAAGAACTTGGAAAATTAAGGTAAATTATTTAAATAAATTAACAAACTAAATTAAATGATCCTAACTCTCTAAAATTTATAACTCTAAACACATTTTTTGAAAGTCTGTAACATTGCCCCCTTCCAAGTTTGATCGTCTCGATCAGAAGTATCTTCACTGTCTTGATAACGGCTTAGCCTTTCTAGATGTACTACTTTCATCTCTGCCTGTGGACTCTTCTGTATACGGTACACCAGATCATTAACACCAGAACGTCACCTGTTCTTTAACATGGTCCCTCCCATGACTTCTGGTTATCGAGCGAGTCAGCCCCTCGGTTCATCGCGGGATTGTATAACCATTACCTTTTTGCAATCCGACGTACGCATCCTCTGCATGGGTCGCTCTGTCAGCTGTTCACTTAGTCGGGCTTACATAGTCAGTCTGCTGGTCCTTCATT
>JACEGR010011662.1:0-14161 GCA_014170235.1 Listronotus bonariensis | reverse complement strand
TAATAAAAATTATATAAAGATAATTGTGTAGCATCAATTTCAGTTAATTTAAATAACACTTGGTTGCCTTTGCTTGATACTGAAGTATCTTCAGGAAGACTAAAAATTAACTATCTATTCACCTTTTTGTAAAATAAACAATCAATACACCAGCAACCAGTTACCTATGTCACTATGACACTATAACCAAACAAACATGTTTTGACATTTAATGTTAAAGTTTTTTCAGATTTTCAGAATATCCCAAAAACAGAAAAATAGTGAATTTTAAAACCTAAATAATAGTAAGTTTTTATTTTTATTATTTTTATTACATTTATCTTGACAACGGTGGCAGATTTGCCACCGAAACGTCGATTTTTAATTATCTTTTTACTTGTTTAATATTTTTTTGGTTTTTTAGTACTTTCAATTTTATTTTGGCGTGTACCCAAATAAATACCATCTATTAATATTTATATTGTTTAACACCCATATTGTCCCACAAATTGCGAGGTACGTCATTCTGTTTTTTTTTTTTGATATTTATCAAAACAATGTCTAATTTCTGCTACCTCTGTATGCTAACGAAAATTGTTGTAGGAATTGTAGGAAAAAAGTTGGTCGTCTCGTCAAAATGAAGCTACTTCCGAAAACTTAGCTTGTTAGTAATGACTTGGAAAAACGGTCCAGGGATCCCTAATTATTACTTTTAAAAAGAAAATAAAAGCAGCCTATTACGAAAATGTAATATTATCATACAAAATATTTTCACTTATTTTTTTAACTTTACTAAGAAGGAAAAAGTTCCCCTTCAGTATGCCAACAACGTAAATATTAAGTCCATGCTCAATTATTCCTTTGAGTCCTCTTTTGCACAATGTCTTCTTCCGTTCGGCTGTCTTTAAGGAAAAACAACTAAAACCAAGCAGGCTTAGAAAACAATTATGCAAATTTTATGAAAGATATTTTTAGCGTATTTTTTAAGAACGTGAGAAACGTTAAAATGTGTTTTGTTATTAACTTCCTTTCTAAAGTTCTGTGTTAATGTAATTCTAGGGTAACTTTATAAATGTTATGTTAAGAGCCTTTTGCAACCCTACATTTTAATTAGATAGGTGTCCAGAGTTACAATAAAAATTATGCAGTAGGGTTATAAATCATTTAAACTACCCTTAACACATAATGCTTTTTAAGTCCGTATTTAACAAAAAAAAATTAATGTGCCGCTTTTCACTTACCTGCTGAATATAGTATATTATATATCTAGGGTAAGAAGTAAGCTATTATTTACCGAGCCTTTTTGTGACTTTATGTGCAAAATAAATAATAGCTTCACCTGAGGTATACAGGGTGTTATTTAATAAGTGTCCGATATTTCAGAGAGTGATTTTTCAAGTATTTTTAAGGTAAAAAGTTCCTATGAACGTGTGGTCTAAGATGCTTCGCTTTCAAGATACAGGGTGTCAAAGTTTTATTTTTATTTATGTTTTTTCTGCATAATTTCCTAAATAATGCCGATTTCCGAACGAAAATTGGTACCTGGGGGTTTTTGACATGAGAAATTTGAATTTGTTCTTAATTTAGCTCTTACTTGTAGAGGGCGCTAGCCACATGTATATTCTCACTTTCAAAGGCTCATGACTTTTTGTACAACCCTGTATTTACATTTTTGTTAAAAGAAATGGATTCCTTAGTCATTTTTACGTAAAAAGGTACTCTTATTAGTTGACGCTAGGAGCAATCGTTTTCGAATCGGTTTGGTTTGGTTTGGTTTGAAATCGATGCATGTGTTTTGAAAAAAATGAAACAATTTTGTAAATTAACTTTTTTAATCAACATGAAATATTTAAAAAAAATAACAGACGAACACTAAATAAAAACAGGATGAAAAACCAGATCAAAATCACAATAAATGTTGGAAATGCCCACCCCTGCCTTTAGGCACGCATCCAATCTTCTCCTCATTGATTCGCGTACCCTCTGGAGTATTTTCAATCGTTCTACAAGAGTCCATTATTCGATTTCTCAGTTCTTCTTCATTTTGAATAGGTGTTTGGTAAACTAATGTTTTTTGATGTCCCCAAAGGAAATAATCCAAACTATTAAGGTCTGGCGACCTAGGAGGTCATGGTTGAGTCCCTCCCCTACCTATCCAACGATTATTGAAATTTTGATTTAAAAACTCTCGCGCTTGGATGCTAAAATGTGCAGGGGCACCGTCATGCATAAACCACATCTCATTCCTTAGTCTAAGTGGCACATTTTCCAGTAAAATAGGCAAATTCATTTCAAGAAAACGACGATATATCTCGCCATTTAATCTTCCCGGAAGGAAAAATGGACCTATCAAATTATCTCCCAGGATTCCTGCCCACACGTTAACAGAGAACTGTTCTTGAAAATGTGATTCCTGTATTGCATGTGGGTTTTCATTTGACCACATATGATTATTATGAAAATTACGTATAGCGTTACGTGAGAAATTTGCTTCGTCGGTAAACAGGATAAGGTTTTGAAACAGAGGGTTTTGAATAAGGCATTGGAGAAACCAACGACAGAAATTTATACGTAAGGGAAAGTCACGAGGTAGCAGTGCCTGAACTCTTTGAACATGATAGGGATATAATAAATTATCCACTAAAATTTTCCATACCAGAAAATGAGAAATATTTAACGTAAACGCTACTTTCCTGGTGTTTGTATCCGGCTGTTCTTCTACCATATTAAGGACTGCATCTTCGATATCTGGGGTTCTTACCGTTCGAACTGCACCTGACAGGTGACTAGCTTTCTCAAATGTTCCTGTTTCTCTTAACCGACCGTGGATTCTTGAAAAAGTTTTTGGAGTTGGAACTATGCGATTCGGATAACGCTCCTGATACAAACGTTTAGCTTCATAAGCATTTCCATTAGCAAGTCCGTATGTAAAATGCATGTCAGCATACTCAGCATTGGTAAAATTTACCATTTTAAAAAACTCACTAATATTTATTACCTACTACTCAACTGTACGTCAAAGTACGTCAAAATTGTATTATGTCTGAATTTTTACATGACAACACAAACAAAATGCATTGACTAGGCTACTTGATAAAACCGTCATTTTCGGCGGTCTTTACTTAGCATATTTATTACTAAGCGTATGCATCGATTATTTTAAACTAAAATATTTCGAAAACGGTTGCTCCTAGCGTCATCTAATAGGAGTACCTTTTTACGTAAAAATGACTAAGGAATCCATTTCTTTTAACAAAAATGTAAATACAGGGTTGTACAAAAAGTCATGAGCCTTTGAAAGTGAGAATATACATGTGGCTAGCGCCCTCTACAAGTAAGAGCTAAATTAAGAACAAATTCAAATTTCTCATGTCAAAAAACCCCCAGGTACCAATTTTCGTTCGGAAATCGGCATTATTTAGGAAATTATGCAGAAAAAACTTAAATAAAAATAAAACTTTGACACCCTGTATCTTGAAAGCGAAGCATCTTAGACCACACGTTCATAGGAACTTTTACCTTAAAAATACTTGAAAAATCACTCTCTGAAATATCGGACACTTATTAAATAACACCCTGTATATAGAATTTTTCACTACTAATATTGATGTATTAACAATTTTAATTTTGGCATTAGTAATTTCCTAAAATTTTGGCATGTGTCAAATTTTAATATAAAAATTGTTCTCATTATTAACCTAGGTTTTTTTATTATCACTATATATTTTCCTACGGAGAGGAATATTAATTCTCGTTAAGGGGAATGAAGTAAATAATAGCAATTTCTGAGGTTAGCAGTGACAAAAAGTATTTTATCTAATATTTGAATCTAAAAACACATATGGCTCGAAATATAAATAAAAGTTAAAATTTAGCGACTTGGAAAAGTTGCAATTGCAAATTTAGTGCATAATAACATTTCATAATAAAGTTTTGCTTGCTGTTGTTGCAGTTAATATTCTATTTTTAAATAACTTTTATGATTTATTGGATAAATGTAATAAAAAATAAAAAATTAGTTAGTTCACAACTTGTGTTAAGTATTTAAGTGGTTGCCACCACGAATTTCGTTAAAAATTCTGCAATAAAGCAAAATATGCAAAGTCGGTTTTGATTTGTCTAAACTGCAGACAAATCAAAACCGACTTTGCATATTTTGCTAGTATATTTAGTCTAAATAACAAAGAACTTTAGTTTTGTGGATTTATAAAAAGTTTTTCTGAACTCTGACTGTTATCCTGCTTTGTGTTATTTAGTTTGTAAGACAATAATGCTTAATATTTCTCATGCCTAATCAGGTAATTTCTGTAAATATTCTTTGCCAAATTGGGATCGAAAATGCATTTATTCTAAGATACAACTTGGTTAGACCTTTTAAAAAACTTAATAATAACCTAAATATTCCTTATACAATTTTAATAACACTTGGCAGTGTTATTAACAGCAGTAACTGCCATTTCACATAAGCGGGAGTTGGGCGAGGGACCTAGGTTAGCAAAGTGTATGGAGACTTATATATTATATAGACTACACGTTAAGAATCCAGAAAAAACAAAAACTTATAGGCTCCATATAGTTTTTTATAACAGTTATGTTTAGCGAATCCGGCTTAGTGTGAAACGAGATTAAGGAGCTAAACGGTTTTTGCGCTATTCGGCCGTTGTTGTAGATTTTGTTTTCTTGCGTACTACGTAGCGTACTGCGTATTTACTTTAACAAATTTTATAGAAATTGGTGTTTTTAAAATTTTAAATTTCTTTTTAAAAGTACACTATGTATCTTGGAAACAAAAATTTGCGGAACCTTGTGTAGATAAATTTTTATTTATAAAATAGACTTAATATCTGACCTAATTTTGTTTACTGTAATTAACAAATATCATTAAAAAAGAAATTTTGTTTTTCTCATGAGTTATTTGTAAGTCCTGAATATTTTAAAAACCTTACATTTTTTGTATATTGATTAATAATAAAACTTAACTTATTTTTATTTCTTAAATTTTATAATGAACAAACATACAGGCTTTTTATTTAAAATGAGTAAGAAAATCGCCCTTAAACTAGCTAATAATTAATATTGTCTTCGGAACATTGTGTACACTTTCTTACTCTGTTTTTATTTGTACAATTTAAAAATTAAGTAATATACAAGGTGTTTCATAAAGAAACAAAGACATTAGTTTATTGTTGATATTTTTAGCAGCCTGTATAATCCTAAATAATTTTAAAACATGCTTTTAATGCACCCCCATATGCATTTAAAAATATTATTATCCGCTTCTGTAACACTCTGCCACCCTGTAATTAACAATTAACCCTTAACCACAGAGATCCAGTCATTTAATCGATTGGTCAAGATCATGGCATCCCCATCATTTGCGTTGTGCGTCTATGTACCTTTCTAGGACTTAATTTTATGTATTATCCAAGTCGTGAAAAATGTATCTCTTGAAGCAAGAAGAAATTGAAATTTAGTACACGGTCCGGTCAAATTTACCGGTAATATGTGTTTAAGTACCAATTTTAAAATATATGTTTTTTATTTATGACAGTTTTATATTTACAAATTGCGTATGGGTTGTAATCTATGGCCCTCAAAAATGGGGGAAGATGTTAGAATTACCATGGGCGAAAGAAGTGGATTCTGATAGAATAAATATTAAATTAGATGTCGACTATCTACCATCGGATCATGATACAGATTCAGGGATGGATTACAACGAATAAGACCAAAAAATGAAGATGAAATTGAAAAGTCAGAATTTTCTTTTTATACGACTGCTATGTAAAACGCCTAAAAACGCACGACAAAGTCATTTTGAAAGTGACGTTTTGTACATACCGTGTGCAACCATTGCACACGGCGCGGCGTGCTAAACCTTTGCGCACCCTTACCTGAAAGATAAAACGTCTAATTTACCTTACGACTGGTAAATTAATGGGACACCAGTTAATCTAATTGTTATTGTTGTCTTATTTTCCTTGTTACTGTGTAACATATTTGTCACTGTTATATTATTTGAAAAATAATTTTACCGAAAGTATAGTGTGCAACACGTCGTTGCACACTCGTGTGACTTACGGCGATAAACTATCACACCCGTATACAAAGAGCCTTTTTCAAAACTTTTTACACAATATACTATTATTTCTTATGAAAGGTTTAGATTTGACATTTATTTCATGATATTTATGTATGTGTCAGACATATATTTTTAAACGTTTTACAATTAAAAATACTCTTACCTTACAGAAACTCTTATAAACCATATTTTTATTACTTTTTGATGTATTTGGTTTAGAATGGTTTATTATTTTTATATGATAAAAACGGTGTGCTGTCTTTTTATTTTATGTCTATAATTTTTTTTGTTGCATATGACGAAAATATGAAAATACCAATAATTTTACAAATATCTTCTGTTGTTTTATAAAAAATATTTTTACTTTACGATATACGCAACACAGACATTTAAAAAAGTTATACAGCCTTTATGTCATGCTTTCTTACTATTTATTAACTGTAGTAACATAGTAACAATTGTTAGTAAAGTTGTGTTAAACTATCAACGTAATATTTAAGATTGTGTTACAACATGTATGCAAACAGGAGGCATAATTGTCTTTTATCTTTCTAAATGACAATGAAGTAATAAGTACGACATAATACTATATACCTATGCAAATATAAAATGTGTGGTCTAAGATGTAAGAGAACAAAGTTATTATAATTTATAATATTCAGATACTTCGTTAGAGACTTCTGCTGTACCGATTTACATGATTTTTTTTTTCAATTAATCCTTTGGTCTTCGAGACGTCTCACTACACTATTTTCTTTTTTCATTTAAAAAAACAAAATATATGATATGCCACGTATGTTGCCTATAGATAATAATTAAAATTAAGCTTGCAACATTGTTAAAAAGCTCTCATCGACATAATTTTAAACTAGTATAAGAGTTCATGACAATTGATAGTCAAGTTTTTCTTGTTGTTGTGGCAGGATACCTTTTATAGTTTATTGAGTAACTGCAATAAAAAATACAAGAATATTTAGTCAACACTTTGTGCTAAGTGTTTTGGTGGTTGTCATCATAGATTCTGTAAACAATTCTGCCATAAAGCAAAAGGTGCAAAGTCGAATTTGTTATGCCTGCAGTGTAAGTGTAAATATTCAAGAACTTACGTTTTGTCACTCTATATAATATTACGCGAAACGTTAGCTGGTAACTACTCTTTGTTTTACTTAGGTTTTTTGACTATGAAGCCTAATATTTTGTCTGAAATTTATTGCCTTGTTTTTAAAAGTGCTTTTGCCGATACACAAACCCAAAATCGTATATTTCTGTAAATATGGTAAATATTTTCGACACTTTTGATCTAGACAAAAAAATTATTTTTTCAACTGACTTTAAAATTTTTGTGTGCATGGAAAGATCTTTAACCTGCTTTTTTCATTTGCCCATTGTCCATTGTCCATTTTAAGTTCTAACTTGTATTTTTATTTTTGCCAGGGTAAAATTGTTTATGAATTATGGTTATAATTGCCTATATTTTGGTAAATTGTAAAATAATGGTAAACCGTTTACTCTTATTGCTAAACTAATAAAATAATAAATATAAATTGCATTAAAATAAATTAATAAATTGAGGGGTCATTTTTAAGTTTTTGCACAAAATGTAAAAACTCGTCCTTAGTTATGAATAAAAAATGATTAGGATCAATAAATTTTACTATTTCCAAATATTTTAACGTATTGGTTTGGTAAAATATTAAAAGGATATTTAAAAATAAACCATTGCAACACCGGATGTACTGGCAAAAACCTATTTTTTAAATTGTTTGCTCTAGTTATGAAAAAAAAACCAAAATTATTTCTAATTTTGACTTAAACAATTAAAGTTTATTTAATTATAGCTAGTTTGGTAATTAAAATAGTAAATTTAAACTTTGTTAATTATATATTTAAAAATAATGGTGAATTCATTTTTTTCACAATACATGCTTTAAACATTGTTTTCGGGGCGAGAAATAAATTCCAAGCACTTTTTATATAGTTTTTGATATTTTGTGACCTAACTCCACTTTTCGTAATTTTAACTTGTTTTTTTAATTTTCCGCCATACTGCTGTTCACATGACATATATGTCAAAATGTATTTTTAGGATATCGGCCATGCGGAGACGAAGGCCGAATTTTTTTTTCAGAATTTCTTTTAATAAAAAAAAAAATTATCTCTTAAGAACATTTTGCCGGTCACTGTATATAGGTCAGTAACTAAGGTCTTGGTCACGATAACAAAGCGTAAGCGTCAAGCAGAAAGTTTTATATCTTTATGTTGCCGGTAACGACTACAATACTTTGTGGTAAACAGCGTCTTTAAACAGGTTTATAAACTTAAAAAACGCTCCGCTCCTATATTTTCCGCTCTACGCTGGCCGCTTACGCTTATGTATCGTGGCAGAGGCCTAAGACGATATAAAATAAAAAATAGAATAGTACAGTAGTACAGTAATAGAAAAACAAAACAAACACTATTAGGCAAGCATGTTTACATGCCGGTATCTAGTTAAATTGTCTCTTTTTCTTATATTGCCCTGTGTAATGTTATTTAGCTCAACCGAGGCGCATCATTATTAATAAAATCTTTGTCTGGGTAAAAAGTATTTAATTTTTTTTAGATGGCGTTGCAACAAACACAAAAAGGATGGTTAGCTAAAAACATATAAATCTAGGTTTCTATAACTACATTGCAATTTGAATATAGTTAAGGTAATTTGGTTTACGCTTTTTTGTTTCTTTGGACAATCCACGAAGGTTTAAAGCCTAAATACTAACGTACCGTGGGTCTTAAGCGGGGTAAAAGGAGATTGTTAACACAGGACTTAAATACTTGAATATTTGGAGGAAAACAGAAGATCTCGTGAGCAGCAGGTTCCACATTCTAAAAACTCTAGAGATAAAAAAACGAACAGAGTGGGAAGTTGGGGGCCTGTCTAGTTGGACCCTATCAGGATGCATATGTGTGGCACCACAAGTTTCTCTGTTAGTGAAGGAATTATACTGAACAATTTATCAAAGCCAAATCCGTGGAAGTATACAGTGTGTCCCAGGATAGGTGTTACAAGAGGACAAATGGGCCAAATATTTTAGAATTTTTAAACGTTCTTCTGGGAAATCTGATCGCATGGTCAAAAACTTATAAGAACAAAATTTTACCCCGATTGGTAATATACAGGGTGGGTTATAACTAAAAATATGAAAAATGACCAGGAGTACAAAATTGTAAAGGTGAATGTTGTAGGGAATTAAATTGCATGTCAAAATATAAAGTTAAGGAATTTATGAAAAAAATATATTTTCGTCAATTTTTTAACATTATGCATAAACAGTTTTTAAAATACTTGGCTTAAGGCAGCAACTTTTTAGAAAAAATTTGAAAATTTTCTTTTAAATTTTGCTTTTTGTGCATGCATAATGTAATTTTTTTTTACTTTCTTGTTTTGACTTCTCTACAACATTTACTTATACAATTTTGTTCTATTTTTTAAAATAAAAGTGATTTGGTCCTGAACATTTTTCATATTTTTAGTTATAACTCGCCCTGTACAATACCAATTGAAGTAAAATTTTGTATTTATTAGTTCTGGACCATGCGACCAGTTTATCCAAAATTTTGTTTTAAAAATCAAAAATTTTTGGTTCATCTGTCCTCTTGTAATACCTACTCTGGGACACACTGTATATAAAAAATTAATAAGTGAGGGATTATTAATAATGCGAACAGCTCTTCGTTGGATCGAATTGAGCATACTGAGGGTTGTCGGTGACAACAATCCCCTTAATATGAGAAGAGTACTCCCAAAAGGGACACCTACAAAGTGTATAAATCAAAAGATGAAAAATACTTTTTAGCTCCAAAGAGAAATTCTAGGATTTTTAAAGCTGCCGTGGCTATAAACATAATATGTTTACTACTAGTAGTTTTCCGCTATTTTTAAAAACTAATAAACTAAAATCACCTACACAAATATACATAATGCAGCAGTAATTAAACATTTTCTAAACAAATTCAAAAACTCTTATAAAATGTCATGACGTATTTCTAGCATATCATTATATTTTTTTTTTATCTTTGGACAAACCACGAAGGCTAAAAGCCTAAATACTAACGTACCGTGGGTGTCTTAAGCGAGGTAAGAGGGAGTTTGTTGACACGGAACTTAAATACTTGAAGATTTGGGGGAAGGAAAGACCTCCGCGGGCAGCAGGTTCCACAATCTAGAAACTCTAGGGATAAAAGAACGAACAAAGTGAGAAGTTCGGGGCCTGTCCAGTTGGACCGTATAGAGATGCATACGCGCGGAACCACGAGTTTCTCTGTTGGGAACCGTGAGTGGAGGAATATAACTTTTAAAATAAAACTACTTTTCTCATAAGCAGTTTTTGGTTTTTTTATCTACTTGACGAAGTGGATGTCTTTGGATTTTTATTAAAACTTAAACCACTGCTAATACATAATAAATATAAAAAAAAACACCAGTAATAATTGACGTATTACTGCTTTTTTAGGGCAAGTAAACAAATATGCTTTTAAAATAAACTAAATTTTTGACCCTCTTAATTAGTAGTCTTTATAATTACATGTTATTATAATATTTGTTATTCTGACAGTAAGAAAATTATTTAAAAGTACTAATTAGAATAATTATCTTCTGTTTTTAATTTACAATATGAACATGAGAACATCAACATTATTATTATTTTAATATATGATATTAAAAAAAATTAAACGGTTTTATTGTAGGTACTAAAAGCTAAAAATGAATTCGGTTAGTCCTAGCTACCAGATTGCACCAATCATCCCATCTATTTGGGGTATTAATCAGACAAATAATAAAAATTTTTGGCTTAGCGTATACAGAGTAAATATTATTATGGAAATTGTACGTGCCCAACGATTTTATTATTTGTCTGATTAATACCCCATATTAATGAAAAGATTGGTGCGATCTGGTAGCTAGGACTTAACAAATTATTTTTTAGCTTTAAGTACAATAAAACGTTTAACATAATTTTTAATTGTATAATTTAATTTCAAATTTTTAGTTTTGTTGTTAGTTGATAATTCCCATTCTCTTAAGTTCATTTATAGCCTCATTATAACTTACCAGAAAACTAGACAACAAATTTATTATTGGTCTGATCATACCTCAGATTGATGAGAAAATTGGTGCGATCTGGTAGCTAGCCCAACTAACAATTATTGGACGGCGCAACGTCGCCAAACGCAACGCAACGTTGCGTCCTTACGTTGTAATTTTCTACATAGCGACTCTGTTTTGCACCAATTTGGTGGATGATTTTTGAGTCGTCCGGACGTTGCAAATGTAACTACTGCAAGTGGGTCGACGTAAAAACGTTGCTGAAGGCAACTTGTTCGGCTAAAGCCATCTACAGGAAAACTGTATTAATAAAAATTGGTAATTTTTTGTCTACTAAAATATAGTTATGGCAACTTCTAGTAAATTTATAAGTCGCCGTACAATTATACTTCAACTATCATGGCAGAGTAGTAAAAAATTTGTTTATATTAAATATTTTGTCATGAACAGGATTATTAAATCGCCCAGATTTATTCGCATATCTTCCAAATTTTAAAACAAACTGCAGTTTACTGACAAATATATGGCAAAAATGTAAGAAAAACAAGCGCGCCATTAAAATAAGCAGTTTTACATAAGACAATATAGTTTTTTTCAATTTTAGAAAATTATTATAAGTATTAAAAAACCAAATAAATTAAGTTTTTAAATAATAGCTATATCTATAATAACCTTTTCTTTCAACAGAATTATTAAAACATCGATAAATTATTAGAATTATGTTTTTCTTTTTGTTCCACATTAAAAAGTCAAAATGGCTGCCTTGATTTTGTTTCTAGTTTCACATTGTTTAATGGCGGCCGGTAGTCGCGATCGCAACCATGTTTTTTACTAAGATTAGACCAATGTTAACGCCATCTATCAGGTAAAGGTTAATCCTTCGATCAAAATGGTCCGTAACCGTTGCTAGGTTGCTACAACCAATCCCCAACGTTGTGAAATGCAACTATGGAAGTAGCTTTCAGACAACGTTAAAGCGTCGTTAGCTTCTCTCCCAAAATCAGTACCATAAAGACCATAGTTTAGAAAACGACGTATAGACGTTAATAGGACGACCGTTTCCGGTGCAACGTTAGTTTTTCAGTCATTACGACGTTAATTTAATTGGTCGGAAGAACAGCTTACTTTTCTACTAACGGCAACGTTAAATTTGGTGTGATTCTTAGTAAAGACGACTAAAGGCGTCTAAAATTGTTAGTTGGGAGGACTTATCAAATTATTTTTTAGCTATTACTACATCATTTTTATTAAAATAAAACCATTTAACATATTTTTTTAAATAATTAATTTACAAGTTTTTATATTTATTGTTTGTTGATACTTCTGATTTTATTAGGTTCATTGAATGCCTTACTATTATATACTAAATATACTAATTTAAATAAATATTATAAGCTGAAAATGTCACTGTATAGGCGCAATTAGCTTAAAAACACATAGAATTGACCATATAATCCATATATGTTATAAGGAATAAGATGTTCCATTTAAAAAACGCATCATTTATGGCGTACGTGTTTTGTTTTTAAAGCAATTGTTTTGTTATTAGGATTTTCAAATTCACCGAGCTAAAATACATCCATTGGCTGTCTTCAATCCTTAAAAAATACAGAAAAAAGTATAAAAATATACCATTTTTCGTCTTAAGAATACCTTCTACATATTTTTAAAATTTTGCAAGCCTTTGCAAGAAAATCTTTAACTTTTAAATTAAATAAAATAAAAATATTTGCTAAAACTTTTCAGATTTTAAAAGTATGTTTCTCAACGCACGGCCAAGATTATGCCGAAAAAAACCTGCTGTTTTCAAACGGCGCGGCGCTTCAAGTCGAATACCTGTGTATTTTCTTGGAAAATATGCCATTCCATGAATGCTAACTACAAACTCCCGGTTTTTTTTTGAAAACCTGGTCTGAATAATAAAATTTAATACAACTTTGAAAGTTAGCCATAAGGTTTACGTCTTTGATCTCTTTTTATACTAAGGTGTGACTTATTAGGTTACAATTTATAAAAAATTTTGGACAAAAATTAAATTACTTTTTACGCTTTTAGCAAAGCACATGTAAAAAACTTTGGTTAATTTTGGTAAGTTTTTATTTTTTTAACCAGCAATATTTGTTAATCCTTAGTATACTATACATTTTTATGTGTCATTTAATAAACTCAAAATTTGTTAAGATATACAGGGTATTTAATATAAAAAAAAAACAATGATAATTATCTTTTTAAGATAAGATTGGTACGTTTACCAATACTGTTGATAAAATAATTGTTTTTAAACAAACATTTTAAATCCTAAGCTTTTTGTGTACTGTACAGGGGCTAACTTTTGTTTTAATAATAATTCAAAAGTAATTAATTTTAACAAAGACGAAAGTTAATAAAATAAAATTAAAGATTTGGATAAATTATTGCTGGAGTTATTATGGCGAACCTTTTTTATTAACATTTTTGTAAAGATCGTATTTTTTATTCTTTTTTGGGTTACGGGCTTATGTGTGACATAAAAGACGAGTACTAATTCTATAATTGCTGAACTAATAAAATAGTAGATATAGATGGCAATATAATAAAGCGTTAATTTAGGTGAAAATTTTTAAGTTTTTAAACAAAATGTGAAAACATGTCCTCAATTAAAAATAGAACATGATTAGAATCAATAAATTTTACCATTTTTGAATATATTAACTTTTTTGGTTTGGTAAAATATTAAAAGGATTTTTAAAAGTATACCATTGCAACACCGAGTGTACTATTTTTTTAAATTATTTGCTCTAGTTGTTAAAAAAAAACTAATATGACTTATTTTGACATAAACAACTGAAGTTTAAGTAAATAAAGCTGTTTTTGTAAATAAAATGGTTCTTTGTACTTTTAAAAAAAAATATTTTAAAAAATGCGAATTTACTTTTTTCAATATGCATGCTTTAAACTTCGCAGTTGAGGTTAGGATTAAATTCTAAGCCCATTTTACTTAAAGAATTTTTTTGATATTTTGTTATCTACCCCAC
>JACEGR010011661.1:0-14162 GCA_014170235.1 Listronotus bonariensis | reverse complement strand
GATCTCGTGTAGAATAAGGTCCAATTACAAGGCCCACCGTTTGCCGGAAACCCACTTAGCCTAAACGGCGGCATCGACGGTCCAATTTGCTAAAGGGCAATTTTTTTTCAGTGCCATTGCCATTGTTAGGCTTATGGACAGAAAGGGTCGATGGATTAAATTAATTTGATGATTTCCGTCCGCCCTTTTTGCCCGTAAATGTAAATTGGGGATCGTTTTGGCGATGATATCGGGTGTTTGGGTAACGTATGGTAGGTGAAAAATTTGTTTGGTAATAAACCTGACTTTCGAAAAATTGGACAATTTTTATAAATAATAGTCTCGAAAAATTTTGTAAACTAATTCATTTCTTTTAAAACCTTTTTATTACCTTCCCCGAGGACTCCAAATTACTTGTTTTAAATGCCGAAAGTCAAAATACAGTTAGTTTTTTTCAATAAAATTTACACAAACGACTAATAAGTATACCTACTTACGAATTTAAAATCATTTTTATATAAATTGTACAGGGTTATTTTTAAGTTAGTTTTTTCTTTTAGCACTGTATAGCATGCAAGAAAATAAGAACATTTTTCAAATAAAATAATGTTTGAAAATGCTTTATATTCGAAATACAGGATGTTTGAGGAAAAAATGTCTGTATGTAACACATGCATAAAGTGTGTTTTTTACTCATTGTGGATTGCCGTAGGGTAGGGCGGGGCTAGTTGAGCATAGAGGTAAGTTGGGCAATTAAAATATCTCAAAAACTATCGACCGCACGCGAAATCATCAAATAGCGTAAAGAATGGGTTGCGCGAGGGGAACTTATTGTGCGACCACTAGTGGTGACGCGGCGTTCGAGAAAAGTATCCGTGTGCATTGTTTATTTTGTGATTAAAAAGTTAAATAATTGCAAGCCGGAAAATTTTATCTGTGATAGTTAAATGTATTCCGTTCTCAATCAGGTAAGTGTTAATCTTTAGTAAATTTATTGCAGTTTTATTATATGTCATGATTTTGGATATAATTCTAACCGCTTTTTTAATAAATTCACTTTTCCTTTAAAATTTCAGGTTGGGGTTAGTTGAGCTACAGTTACCTCACGGTTTTAAGTATAAAATGTTTTATTTTATTATTTTTTAGTATACGGACTTATAAGAGTAAGACTACTAGAGTCTCCTCAAGATTTAAAAGAAGCTGCAACCCGAACTTTGTACAAGCAACAAAGAAAACGAGCTGACCTATCTAACTTATACGTTTTCTCTGGAAATAGTTCGACCATACCCAAAGGTTGGTCCAAGAAAAGCCAAATCAAACAGAAGATAAAAAAGCTGCAATTTTAACAAATAGGCATTACTAGAGAAGTAAAATAAAATTGCTAAAAACTTTTAAAAACGAAGATGAGTCAATGGAAATTTAAAATTTTTTAATAAAATTTTCTAGCAAAAACATTTTTGAATAAAAATATAGAAAAAAGTTATAATTTTAAAAATTTAAATAAAATTTACAAACTAAAAGTTTTTGTAAAAATTTGTAAGGCATTTCTTGCTAGATATTAAATCCAATAGTTAAGCTAAGCTAGGTACGTTGCTGTTTTATTAATGATATTTGTTGTTTTGACTATAAGATTATAAATATAACAGCAAATTGTCAAAATTTATTTTTTTGTAAACGTATCTAACATTCAAGCCATGATTTGACTATACTTTCTAAGTGCTCCACTAGCCCCATATCCTTGCTCAACTTACCCCACCTATGGGGTACGTTGGGCATACTTGACCATCTACATTAAAATAGATGTAGCTCCTAAATTCGACTTATTAGAAAGAAATTACTATGGACACTATTGCTAAGGGATAAATTGCTAATCCATCAGTATGCATTATGAGTCCCTAAGATTTATTTTTGAGGAGCTATAACTGATGAAGTGAAAAATTGCTCAACTAGCCCCGCTCCTACCCTACTCGCCTAACGGCTCGTGCTGTCAAACTTCCCATTCATAAAAAAGTACCACTTTATGCACTTGTTACATACATTACTATTTTTTATCATAACTTTCCTACGACTCCAGATATTTCCACAAAATTTGATACATTTCTTTTACCTTAAAATTACATTTTTTGCTGTAAAAGTACGCCACTGCTTTTCCTTCGAATCAATATTATTTTTGAAATATTCATTACTTTGGAGTTTATTTGGTCCCTTGATATTTTTTCCGTACGACGAACGAAAACCGTTTATCGTACGGAAAAATTTAAAAAAAAAAAAAATTATCCCAAAGTAAATGAGTATTTCAAAAATAATATTGGTTTAAAAAAGCAGTAGCGTCCTATTTTTTACTTCAAAAACATCAATACAAAGTTCGAACCCCACTGGTAAATTTTTTGTTAAAAAAATTATAGAAAAAAACAAAAGAAGTGTAACAAATTTTGTGTAAATATCTGAAGTGATAGGAAAGTTATGATAAACTAGGCATTTTTTCTTAAAACTTTAACACCCTGTTATTTTGGAAGGAAAGCATATTCAACAATTTTATTTAAGAAATGTTTTTCTTTTTTTGCATTCTACACAGTGTTGAAAGAAAAATATCAACTTACAACTAACCCTGTATATAAAAAATATGTCAAACGGTTTAATTACAATAAGAATGATTTAGGTTATGTACTTAAAGCTAAATAATAATTCGGCACGTCCTAGCTACCAGATCGCACCAATCTTTTTATCAATCTGAAATATTGATCAGACAAATTTTTGTAAAACTAAACAAATCGTAACTAATATAACTGTTAATATACTACCTGCAATTTATCCATCCTTTAATGTGATACATTTTAGTTATGCTTGGACATACAAATCTATGATTTTGGGATACGATTATTTGGTCAATTTAGTATTATTTTTACTAAAAATAGAACCCAGGCTAAAAGACCGATAATTAGATTTTTGCCTACAGATCGCTGCACTATGCCCCAACTTCAACATTTTAGCTTCAATGCGCAGAGTATGAGCTCCTATAGATGGGTCCACATTTATTTTATTCTGAAAGTAATACCACAAAGTACACAAAAAATGATAAAGTAAATAAACCCTTTTGTAAACAAAGATTTATTGCAGCAAAAAATATTCAAAAATAATATTGGTTTGGAGAAAATGCAGTGGCGTCCTATTTTTTCCTTAAAAAAAATCAATACAAAGTTTCAACGCCACTGGTAAATTTTGTTAAAAAAATGTATAGAAAAATGTAATTTAATGGCCAAAAGAAGTGTACCAAATTTTGTGCAAATATCTGGAGTGATAGGAAAGTTATGATAAAAAAAGGATTTTTTTTTCTTAAAACTTTAACACCCTGTTATTTTGGAAGGAAAGGATTTTCAAAAATTTTATTAAAAAAATGTTTTTCTTTTTTGCATTCTACACAGTGTTAAAAGAAAAATATCAACTTAAAATTAACCCTCTATATAAAAAATATGTCACACGGTTTAATTACAATAAGAAGGATGTAGGTTATGTACTAAAAGCTAAAACATAATTCGGTACGTCCTAGCTACCAGATCGCACCAATCTTCTTATCAATCTGAAATATTGATCTGACAAATTTTTGTAAAAATTCTAAACTAAAAGAATCGTAACCGATATAACTGTAAATATAAAGATGGCTCCACATTTATTTCATTCTGAAAGTAATACCACAAAGTACACCAAAAATGATAAAGTAAATAAACCCTTTTGTGAACAATGATTTATTGCAGCAAAAATATTCAACCCGACGAGTTTCTAGTTCCACGCCACGTGCCACCGATTTTATGGCGAGACAGAGGCGAAATAAGAGGATGTTTTTAAGTACGTGACACGTGTTTTAGCAGTGTTTTTTTTTTATTTTTTTTATTTATCTAAAAAATATGAAATCAGGCTCTGTTAGCGCTATGTGCCTTCGAAAGGGTTTGTTTACTTTATCATTTTTTGTGTACTTGGAAGTATTGCTTTTAGAATGAGATAAATGTGGACCCATCTATACTACCTGTAATTTATCCATCCTTTAATGCGATACATTTTAGTTATGCAGGCACATAGAAATCTATGATTTTGGGATACGATTATTTGGTCAATTTAGTATCATTTTTACTAAAAATAGAACCCAGGCTAAAAGACCGATAATTAGATTTTTGCCTACAGATCGCTGCACTATGCCCCAACTTCAACATTTTAGCTTCAATGCGCAGAGTATGAGCTCCTATAGATGGGTCCACATTTATTTTATTCTGAAAGTAATACCACAAAGTACACCAAAAATGATAAAGTAAATAAACCCTTTTGTAAACAAAGATTTATTGCAGCAAAAAATATTCAAAAATAATATTGGTTTGAAGAAAATGCAGTGGCGTCCTATTTTTTCCTTAAAAAAATCAATACAAAGTTCCAACGCCACTGGTAAATTTTTGTTAAAAAAATGTATAGAAAAAATGTAATTTAATGGTCAAAGAAGTGTACCAAATTTTGTGCAAATATCTGGAGTGATAGGAAAGTTATGATAAAAAAAGGCATTTTTTTCTTAAAACTTTAACACCCTGTTATTTTGGAAGGAAAGGATTTTCAAAAATTTTATTAAAAAATGTTTTTCTTTTTTTGCATTCTACACAGTGTTAAAAGAAAAATATCAACTTAAAATTAACCCTCTATATAAAAAATATGTCACACGGTTTAATTACAATAAGAAGGATGTAGGTTATGTACTAAAAGCTAAAACAAAATTTGGTAAGTCCTAGCTACCAGATCGCACCAATCTTCTTATCAATCTGAAATATTGATCAGACAAATTTTTGTAAAAATTCTCGAATAAAATAATCGTAACTGATATAACTGTAAATATAAAGATGGCTCCACATTTATTTCATTCTGAAAGTAATACCGCAAAGTACACCAAAAATGATAAAGTAAATAAACCCTTTTGTGAACAATGATTTATTGCAACAAAAAATATTCAACCCGACGAGTTTCTAGCTCCACGCCACGTGCCACCGATTTTATGGCAAGACAGAGGCGAAATAAGAGGATGTTTTTTAAGTACGTGACACGTGTTTTAGCAGTGTTTTTTATTTATCTAAAAAATATGAAATCAGGCTCTGTCAGCGCTATGTACCTTCAAAAAGTTGTTTACTTTATCATTTTTTGTGTACTTGGCAGTATTGCTTTTAGAATGAGATAAATGTGGACCCATCTATACTATCTGTAATTTATCCATCCTTTAATATGATACATTTTAGTTATGCTTGGACATACAAATCTATAATTTTGGGATACGATTATTTGGTCAATTTAGTATCATTTTTACTAAAAATAGAACCCAGGCTAAAAGACCGATAATTAGATTTTTGCCTACAGATCGCTGCACTGTGCCCCAACTTCAACATTTTAGCTTCGATGCGCAGAGTATGAGCTCCTATAGATGGGTCCACATTTATTTTATTCTGAAAGTAATACCACAAAGTACACCAAAAATGATAAAGTGTGAACAATGATTTATTGCAGCAAAAAATATTCAACCCGACGAGTTTCTAGTTCCACGCCACGTGCCACCGATTTTATGGCAAGACAGAGGCGAAATAAGAGGATGTTTTTTAAGTACGTGACACGTGTTTTAGCAGTGTTTTTTTATTTATTTAAAAAATAGGAAATCATGCTCTGTCAGCGCTATGTACCTTTAAAAGGTTGTTTACTTTATTATTTTTTGTGTACTTGGCAGTATTGCTTTCAGAATGAGATAAATGTGGAACCATCTATACTACCTGTAATTTATCCATCCTTTAATATGATACATTTTAGTTATGCTTGGACATAAAAATCTATAATTTTTGGGATACGATTATTTGGTCAATTTAGTATCATTTTTACTAAAAATAGAACCCAGGCTAACAGGCCGATAATTAGATTTTTGCCCACAGATCGCTGCACGCTGCCCCAACTTCAACATTTTAGCTTCGATGCGCAGAGTATGAGCTGCTATAGATGGGTCCACATTTAATTAATTCGAAAAGTAATACCGCAAAGTACACAAAAATGATAAAGTAAATAAACCCATTTTGTGAACAATGTTTTATTGCAGCAAAAAATATTCAACCCGACGAGTTTCTAGTTCCACGCCACGTGCCACCGATTTTATGGCAAAACAGAGGCGAAATAAGAGGATGTTTTTAAGTACGTGACACGTGTTTTAGCAGTGTTTTTTTATTTATCTAAAAATATGAAATCAGGCTCTGTCAGCGCTATGTGCCTTCGAAAGGGTTTGTTTACTTCATCATTTTTTGTGTAATTGGCGGTATTGGTTTCAGAATGAGGCAAATGTGGACCCATCTATACTACCTGTAATTTATCCATCCTTTAATGTGATACATTTTAGTTATGCTTGGACATACAAATCTATGATTATGGGATACGATTATTTGGTCAATTTAGTAATATTTTAACTAAAAATAGAACCCAGGCTAAAAGCCGATAATAAGATTTTGCCCACAGATCGCTGCACTGTGCCCCAACTTCAACATTTTAGCTTCGATGCGCAGAGTATGAGCTGCTATAGATGGGTCCACATTTAATTCATTCTAAAAGTAATACCGCAAAGTACATAAAAATGATAAAGTAAATAACTCCTTTTGTGAACAATGATTTATTGTAGCAAAAAATATTCAACCCAACGAGTTTCTAGTTCCACGCCACGTGCCACCGATTTTATGGTAAGACAGAGGCGAAATAAGAGGATGTTTTTTAAGTACGTGACACGTGTTTTAGCAGTGTCACCATTTTTTGTGTACTTGGCGGTATTGTTTTCAGAATAAAATAAATGTGGACCCATCTATACCATATACTTTAGATGCGAATTTTTCGCGAATACAATTGTTGCAGAGAAGAGAAAACTATAGTTCTATGTTTAAAAAATAAATATGTATATACGATTTATCATTAAAGTTGAAACCGTTTCTGGATAGTTAGATTTTAATATTTATTAGTTGGAGATAATATTTTACACAATATGTCTGTTCCAAGCAGATCATTAAATCCCATTTTCGGGAAAGGTCCTTATCAAAAGGGCTAACGAGGGATAGTTCCCGTATTATTATCCCTAACTCAATATTAATTCTGATACTGGCTCGAATTTGGACCTACAGCTAAATGGATTAATTTGGATTTAATCTGTTTATAAATTGCGTATGGTGCCGTTATGGAAACATTTGCGGAAAGGTTTATTTGGTACTAGGAAATTTAAAATCTTTTGAATTTTTAAATATTTTTTTTAAATTTTGACGTACAGGCTGATTCAAAAATAGATCAGGAACTTTAAAGCGATGATTCTACATGACATAATATTAAATTTTATGAAAAAAGTTCATATATGCTTTGTTTCTAGGTGTTAACGAAAATCAGGTTTTAAATACTAGTTAAATAAAATTTGGCTGTGGTATTTGTTAAATTAGGAAGTTAAAAGTCTTACAAATTTTACTAAAAAAGTGTTTTAGAAATTTCAAGGTTTTTTGAAAAGTTTAACACCCTGTATCTTGAGAACAAAAAAAAGAACCTATAATGAGCGGCCAAGTTTTACAGAGCAAAGACACCTTCAATCTTGTGGGCGTCACAGTTGAAAGTAACCTTAACTTGCATAAACACATTGTATCTATAGCTATGGCAGCTTCAAAAAAGCTTGGATTTCTCTTTCGAGCCAAAAAGTATTTTTCCGCTTTTAATTTATGCACTTTATAGGTGTCCTAAATCTGACCTCCCTTGGAATTTTGTTCTTATATTTGGGGCATGGCGTCCCCCTACAACCCTAAGCATTCTTGATTTCATTCAAAGAAGAGCTATTCGTCTCATTAAGGATCCTTCACTTACAGAAAGGATTCCCTCTCTTGCCCATCGTCCGGGCTGTGGGGGATTACTTCCATGGCTTCTGCTCTGAAGAATTGTCCAGTATAGTTCCTCCACTCCACGGTTCCCAACAGAGAAACTAGTGGTACGTTAGTATTTAGATTTTTAGCCTTCGTGGTTTGTCCAAAGTAAAAAAACTGTTTATATGAACTTTTTTAATACAAATAGCTCAGAAATACGCCCTTAAATTTTCTTACCGCAATTAGAAATCGCTCTGTATATATATTTTTTCAAAATGTCAAATTTGAGAATAGACCCACTGGTTGCATAAAAATTCAATTTTTTTTTATTTTTGGGATTATTGCTTCATAATAAAATAATGAATAAGAATAAAAATGTCGTTGATTAGACCCCTTAAAAGCAAAATAAAAAAGAATAGTTAAGAATTTATATACAGGGTGTCCCAACTCTATTTATACACGAAATAACTTCGCCTCTGTACAAGATACAGAATTAAACTTTTAATAAAAAACGTTTATTTCAATACACCTTTTTTAATGACAGTATGAGTTAATATACAAGATGTCTCAAAAGTGGAATTTCCATTGTCAAGTGGGATTTTTTAAATGGAACACCACGTATGATAGTAACAAATTTTGATTCTTTATTAAATTCTCCCTCAAAAATGAATAACACACTATACGTCAATTACCACTTGGTTTTTTGAGATATAAACAGCATGTTAATATACTTATTGACAGTTAAAATAAACAAAGAAAATAATATTTTGGTTCTAATTACTTTTTAATAATTCTGTCAGTGTCAGAGTGATTAATAATATGACATGTTATTATTTACCTTCCATTATAAGAACTACTAATAGGTTGGTCATCCATTTAATATATTTTTGATACATATTTATTTCTTACGTAAACTAAAAATCAGCCATAATTGACATATTGCTGTTTTCTAGGGCAAGTAAGTAAATACTTGCTCAGAATAAATCAAGTTGCTGTAATGGAGGGTAATAAGTTACATGTTATCATTTAATTTATCACTCTGACATTGACTAAGAAATATTAAAAAATAATTAGAACCAAAATACTATTTTTTTTCCCTTACATTTAACTGTTAATAAATATATTAAAATGCGGTCTATATCTCAAAACCAGCAGTAATTGACTGAATAGTGTGTTATACATTTTGATGGAGAATTTAATAAAAGATAAAAATTTGTTAAAATGTAAAGGGTGTTTTATTTAAAAATCCCTACTTGACAATGAAAATCTCTTGTTTTTAAGACACCTTGTATATTAACTAATACTTTCATTAAAAGGAGTGTATCGTGATAACCATTTTTCGTCAAGAGTTTAATTTTATATATATATATATATATATATATATATATATATATATATATATATATATATATATATATATATATATATATATATATATATATATATATATATATATATATATATATATATATATATAGCGGTTAGAATAGTCGGTCAATAGCAACTGAAATGCAGGGACAAGGTGAAACCATAGAACTACTTAAAGAATGCGGTACAAGTATTTTTATAAGTGCGTTTTGCCCGTAAACGGATAATACGGTTACTTATTGGATTAAAGTAATTTAAAAAAGTATTCGTAAAGTTGGATATTGTCGTTACTTTTAACCACGTTAAAGCCAGAGTGGGTCTATAAAGGGTCTCGACATTCCGCCATATTGCTAATGGTTGTGTTGACGTCACGTGGACCTTTTTTCGGCCATGTTGTTAAATGAGATAAGTGTCAACATCAGTGCTGGGGAAATACAGTTTATAGTATTATTAGATTAACTGTTTACAGAACACTTTTTTATTATTATTAGGTTGCAACTTTTCCCTCATAGATATGTACAAATAAAATAATTATAACATTTAATATATTAAGCACCCCACGCTTTTATTCTGAAGTGAATTATTCAGTTATTATCTTAAATTTTATTATAATTCTATTTTAAGGTATATAATTATGATTCATTGTTTGACCTTTATTACTGTAATACAAACTCTTTGTAATGAAAAATTATTTTCTAATTTTTAGTTCAGTTGCATATAAAAGCGTGTTTTTTAGTTTTTTTAAACTATTATTTATTTTTCATTTTTTTAGTTCGATATATCAATTAGTTTTCTGCGGACATGTGATATTGAAATGTTTCACGAACTATTTCGTAATCTAATCATTTCATTTAAAGCTTCACTGTTGCATGGGGTTTCAGAACGCAACTACTATGAATAAGTTTCTGTCAGCCTTATGCTGAGAGTACGTCCGGAAACTGCATGCATGCGCAGATCGCGCACTAGCTCTTTCTCTGTTACTCTCCTACAGAAAATCTATAAAGGAATTTATTTATCCTGGCGATCCTAATCAAGATAACGGGATACTGTTTGCAGATTATTGCATTGTCATGGGTCCTTGATACGTGTGCAAAGTTTCAAAGAAATCGAATCGCTGGAAGTTGGTGAAAATTAAGCTTAAAGATTCCGTTACATACATACATACATACAACCCAAGCTAATAAAAAGCGTGTTAAAAAACAAATTTTTCCATGTTAATCATAAAGGAAATTAAAATTTATCATGCGGGACCTCTTAATATTGAGGGTTGTGGCTGTTACAGGATTTTTTAAAATCATATTCAATAATATTTTTAATATAATTAAGAAAAATAAAGTAGATCTTTTTAAATCAGTCTTTTGTGCATGCACCTTATAGGCAATTCAGCCCCAAACGACGCTTTCTTATAGAATGAAAAAAAAACTCAAGTGTTTTTAGTTGTGAGAAAAAATGCTGTCGCTCAATAAATTTATTGCTGTCGAAATCTCTTTTGTTATTTATATTTAATAAATAAAAAGGAAAACAGTGTATAAAACAAAAAAAATATATTGGAAATTAGACACATACGTGATTAATGACCGATTTTTCGGATTCGGTCACTCAAGAGATTGAGGGATCGGGCAAAAACGCGTTACTATTTTTCTCTCTTGCATGTGGGCGGCTTTTTCCCTAGGAAAAATTGATGAAAACCAGAATAAAGCGGAATTGGCGTGGACTTGTTTGTGATATATGAAGGAACAATAAAAATTTCTACCTTCGTTAAGCTTTGTCTCATTTTTTATTTATCGGGAGCAATAACCTACGTTCTCTCCAGGAGATACGTCGACCGGGTTTAAATCAGGACTGTAGACTTAATGTCAATAGTAAAAAGCCACGGCGTCATCAGTTCTGTCTCACTTCCCCCTTTTTGTTGCTGGCACACTATTTAAACGACGCGTTTAGACAACAATACTTGATTGCCGTCCTTATTTTTATGAGGCTTGTGGCTTTTTTACTATTGAATAGATCTTTACGACGAACATTAAAGTATAGTTTTTAGGGATCATTTTACATTTTATTGGTCCTTCGAGCCGGATTTTACAAACTCTGCGGAGTTCCATAAGGGCTGTCATTAAGGTAACTCTCAAAAGTGTATACCTTTTTAATGCGATAAATATAAATATTTTCTTCACAAATTTGTTGTCGCCCAATAAATTTGTTATTGTCGAATTTTCTTTTTATTATCTAGCTTTAATAAATAAGAAAGGAAAATAGTGTAAAAGACAAAAAAAAACGAAATATTGGAAATTAGACAGATACGTGATTAATGACCGATTTTTCAGATACAGTCACTCTAGAGATTGAGGGATCGGGCAAAAAACGCGTGACTATATTTCTCTCTCGCATTTGAGCGGCTTTTTCCCTAGGAAAATTGATGAAAATCAGGATAAAGCGGAATTGGCGTGGACTTTTTGTGATATATGAAGGAGCAATAAGAAATTTCGACCTTCGTTAGGCTTTGTCTGATTTTTATTTATCGGTTGAAGTATAATGTAGAAAGGATTTCAGGGCGTCTCGTCTGTTATTTTTTACTACGTTCATAAGTTCGTCCGAGAAAGCTGATTTTTGTTCAAGTTGATTTTGGGCAACCCAATTGACAAAGTAATAATAACAACACACTTAATTTTGCTTTTCTTTCAAGTTTCTACCCTTACATTTTCTTGTTTTTAAGTTATTAGAAGATTCAACGTTATAGTTATTTAAAATAAATTATATGTAAAAAAAATTTAAACAATTTTATTGTACTAAAAGCTTAAAAATAATTCGGTAGGTTCTAGCTACTAGATCGCACCAATCTTTTCATTAATTTGGGGTATTGATCAGACAAATAATAAAACCGTTGGGCGTAGCGTATCCAGAGTAAATGTTACGATAGAAATTTCAAGTGCCCAACGATTTTATTATTTGTTTGATCAAAACCCAAGATTGATAAGAAGATTGGCGCGATCTGGTAGCTAGGACTTACAAATTATTTTTTACCTTTTAGTACAATAATGCCATTAGAAAAAAATATATAATTTATTTTTAAGTTTTTAGTTTTGTAGTTAGTTGATACTTCTTATTCTATTAAGGTCATTTAATGCCTCACTATAACTAACTCAGAACTAACCAACGATTTTATATTGAAGTAGTTGTGAAAAATATGTAATTTGCCCTTTTGTAGCTTCGGCCGTTTTTGATTTTAATTTTTTCCTTTATTTTACCAATCAAGCCCTTTTATTTGATACCCATATTAAAGTAGTTGTGGAAAAAATATGTAAAATTTGCAACAAAAATATTTTTTTATATAGAAAAAATAGACTATAAAACAATTAAAAATAGTAAGGGATGTCTCAGTAACCAGAGAGGATAATTTTAAAAAAGTACCATGTAACCATGTAAGTTGGTGCAGTATAACTCATGTTGATATTATCTGCATATTGCTTGTTGATGTTTCACTGGTTGACGACCCACCTCAAATATGTGCATATCATACATTTTGTTTTTATAAAGAAAATAGGAAATTAAAAAAATGACGTTGAGAGGCCTTAGTAACTAAAGGATTATTTTTAAAATACAGTTCATTCTAATTCTTTCACGAACTTGAGAGTGAGTAAAGTGAGTCAGAACAGGGTATGAAGTAAATCCCAAAGCTTAAACAATTTAGATTTGACTGTAATTTCTCTTTTTATTACATAATTTCATTTTTGTTAATCGAAACATAAAGATGTTTTTTTTTTCTATAAGCCAGAAATGCATTACACTTCTTTATTGTATTGGATGGTCTTTTTGTTGGGTACACGCCTGGAAAGAATGGGACCGCTTCGGTCCTGGTCCCAGGAGTATATGAGCTGACCCTGTTCAGCCCTATTGACCTCTATGAACTGGTCGGTCGCCTGAAACGAAATAAAAGAAAAAACCCCAAAAAGCCCAAAAAAATTCTAATATCTGCAAAGCTGGAAATAGTTTGAGACATTTGTGTCCTGAGTGACATAAGTAACTGGTATATCTATTATTTGTAATACAAAAAAAAAAAGGTGATGAGTTAGAGTTGAGTTTTAGTTTTCCTGACGATACATCAGTATTGAGCAAAGAAAAAGATTATTTAGAAGATATGCTAATTCAAAATATTTACCTCTTGATTTTATAAATAATTGTTTTCTTGAATTTGAAAATCCAAATATAAGACAAAATCAAAATAGACCTATTACAAATTTATTTTTACCATACATTCCCGGACTATCAAATAAAATTCAACGAATAAAAATAAATTTAATATTCGCAGAATCTTTAAAACACAAAACACCATTAGACCTCAATTAACAAAAACTAAACCATACAACTTAGATGAAAGGTACAAAAATTGTTATTTATAAAATACATTGCGAATAAGTTTTATATGGGTTATACATTAAAAACACAGAATTTCATAAATCAAAACTCTGCCAACACGCATTTGATAACAATCATAGAATAAACTAGGATGCTTCGAGTATTTTAGCAAAGGAAACTTGTTCTTAAAAATGCAAAATCAAAGAAAGTGCGTATATATATTAAATAAAGATAATTGTCTAGCATCGAGTTCAGTTAATTTAAATAACACTTGGTTGCCTTTGCTCAATATTAAAGTATCTTTAGGAAAACTAAAAATCAACTAACTCATCACCTTTTTTATGTATTACAGGCAGACTTGCCACCGAAACGTCGTTTTTAATTAAAATTTTTGGGTTTTTGGGGGTTTTTTATTTTGTTTCAGGCGACCGGTCAGTTCATAGGGGTCAATAGGGCTGAACAGGGTCAGCTCGTATACCCGGGACCAGGACCAGAAGCGATCTCATTCTTTCAGGCGTGTACCAAACAAAAAGACCATCCATTAAATGAATCCGCCTAACCAATATAGAGCATATCTTCAACTAGTAT
>JACEGR010011660.1:0-14164 GCA_014170235.1 Listronotus bonariensis | reverse complement strand
GACGGTTGAAGGCTCCTCCATAAGATCATTTGGTAAATGACCCACCTAATTCATAATAAAATTAAAAAATAATAACAATTAATCCTAGTAATGAAAAAGCACAAATGTATTATTATGCAAAAACTCCCTTTGCCAGAATGTAGGGAATTCACTAGGTCATAATTTAGCTTGACCAAAATGCATTTAAGCCAAGAAAGAAAGCTTAGGTATATTCGCAATTTAAAAAGTTTAAAAGGAATAATAGTACCACGGTCACTGCCTGCAGACAACCCTTAAAACAATGAGTGAATAAGTTGTATCATCGGTTGCCTGCATCACATTGCATCATATTGTTTTTCGCTTTCGCGGCTATAGGATGTCCTACCGAAGGCGCAAGGTCTTATTGTAAAATATAATACGCATTGAATACACTTGTTTTGTTTTTAAATTTAGTTAGGTTAGGTTCATTACCGTGTAATATGTAAACCAATAATGGGTACAACTGTGCAAGAAATATTACAATTTAAAGTGAGTAGTGCTTTGAAGCATTGAAAAACGATAAGAAATAAAAAAGGGACGTCCGAAACCCGCTCTGGAACTAAAACCACAAAACAAAAAGGTTGGTTCTGATTAGTAAGGACTCAGGGCCGTGTCTACCGGGTGGTGCAACTGGTGCATGGCACCAGGACGCAACGGTAGGGGACGGAAATTTCTGAAATAAAGGGCGGAAATTGTTGAAGATAAGTCCGGAATTTAGAAAATAATCTTTTGAAATGGAAAACAGTGTATTTTTAAAATAAATACCTTTTATACCTTAATTTATATTTTCTTGTAGGGGCGGCCAATAATTTTTTGCACCACGGCGCAAATTACCCTAGGAACGGCCCTGTAAGGGTTCAACCAGACTGGCAAAGGCAAATGAAAAAAGAAAACAGGTAATTTAAACTGGTAAAAATAAATATGATTTAAATATTTCCTAACTTTAAAACTTAAATCAGAATTGAAAGTTCCAATAAAGAAAACATAATTTTTTAGCGGTTAAATAAAAATGTTATTTTAAGTCGAAACAAATTATTGTTAAAGCCGGTCCATAAAAATAGTTTATGTTAATTGTATAGAAAATGTAACACGTTGTATAGCGAGGCACAATTAGTTGCTCACAGAATTTGACCCACCTGAGAAAAAAGCCACCGACCGCGCCTGGATGGTTGACTTTGATGTTTTAGACTATGCAGAACTTTTTATAATAAAAACTTTTTTTGTAAAATTAATTACAAAAAATCCCATTTAATGCTAAAACTAAATTCGTTGCACGTCACTAACCTGCAACATTTGCCGTGTTGCCAAGTTGTCATGAGAATCTGAGTTTTATTGAAAAGAACAAAGCATTTTTCGAAGAAGTTGTTGTTTTTAGTTATTGTCATAATTTTCATTACAAAAATAAAGTAATAACACAAAAAAAGAAAGAATAATTTTATTTTAAAAATCCAGGTATTACAAATTCAATATAGAAACATGAATTTATCCACTGAAACACTGAATACCTATTAACTGGAATTCATTGAATCTAAATAAATTGGATGGTCTTTTTGTTGGGTACACGCCTGGAAAGAATGGGACCGCTTCGGTCCTGGTCTCGGGGTATACGAGCTGACCCTGTTCAGCCCTAACTTCTCTTAATGCAGCTACAGGCAACAAAGGTTCATTATTTTCGCGTTCTTGCTCAAAATAGCCTATTAAAGAAGCAACAAGCTCCTTGCATGTACTGTTCAACTGCTTCGGTGTTTTTTTTATCTATGTTTGTTCTTAAAAAACAGATTCAAATCGCTACGGACACAAAATTTAAACTCTTGAAAGGTTCAAAACTGCTAATAACGATAAATACGTTGAAAAACCCGAAAAATAAGCCGAAGAATTAAGAAACTGATGAATAAACAAACAATAAAATCGATCAAATCAACGTCAAAAAGCACTGTCAACGTGACAACATTGCATGATTAGGTATCAGAATAACCAACATAATAGGCTAAAATGCACTAATATGATAGATATTCATGTAATGATGGAGTGTACCTATTATATAAATACATATATCTATCTCTTTCTAATTTATATGGCTAAAAAGAAATAACAAAATCAGATTTGATAGAGATTGTAAATGAATAGCTTTAATATCAATTAGTGATTATATTTTTGTTCGAATGGTATGAAATTTAGTAACCTGAAGTTAGATGACGTGCAAAGGATTTAGTTTTAGATAAAGTATATACAAATTTTTTCAATGAGTCGTTTATTTTAATTAGAATGCTATAATTTAAATCTTTTGTGACATAACAACAAACTTTTGTGACCTAATGACAAAATTAAAAATCATGCCTACATACCAAAGGAAAATTTTGAATATATTTGTATTATGTATATTTTCTAAATTCTAAAATAACTTTAAAATATTGTTATTTAATTAAAAAGAGTTTTTAAAACAGTAACCGGATTTTCAGCTGGTTGACACTTTACCCTAAACAGTGTAATAACGTGAGTTGGCATCATATGAAAAACTTTTTTATTATTAACTTTACGAAAAAGAATAGTTATTCTTTATTAAATGTTTGGCATAGTCCAAAACCAAAAAGGCAACCATCAAAACGTAATTTTTGCTTAAGAGTAAAGAACCTGTTTTTTGTTAATATCAAAAATTGTTATTAAGAAGAAATGTTTATAATAAAAATAACTTTTAAATATGCAAACTCGGTTATTTAAACAAAAAAGATTTTTTTTATGTCTTTCATTGGTCACTATAAAGTTATAGGTTTGAAAATTTATAGATTTTATAGGAATACTCTAAATAAACTTTTTTAATCTACTGTTATTAAAACCAGTACAGTATATATGCACAAACTTAAATTTTTACTATTATCATTAAAAAAATCTCTTATTAAAAACCGAAATTGCAAGTTATTTTTAATTCTATACATTGTTTCTTTTAATAACAATTTTCGATATTTTAGTAAAAATACAGGTACTTTAAACCTGATACAATTTGATATCTAATGGATACCTGTAAGGTTGTGAAGCCATGCAGAACTTTTTATAAAGAATAACTTTTTTTTGAAAATTAATAATTACTTTCATATGAAGCCAACCTACGTAGACACACTGTATATCCTTGCAGTATCGGACTGGGCCACCGGTCTTGGGAGCTACTTGCGAAGGTAAAGCAGGAGAACTCCGAAACAATAAAAACTAGATAAAAAAATATCGAGTTTTAAAAAATAGAATGCAATTTTTTCTTAAGGTTAAAAAATTAATATTTGCAATATGCTTTAAAAAATAAATATTGCAAGGATTCAAAAAAACTTAAATATTTTTTTCTTCTATAATATTTTCTTGAAATCGAATGTGTATTTTCTAATTAAATTTTATGATTGCATTAATACTTTATGTTTTTTTTTAGTTGGGACCATATTTAAATTAAAGTTATATTATAAAAATAAATATATTTAAAAAATGCTGGAATTAGGATCTATTGTTTAAAGAATGGTAAATTAAACACTATCTATAATTTGTGTTTCACAATTTTTTTAATTAATTTATTTAAAATCTGCTAAGTTAAATGTTATCCCAAATAAATTTAAACCAATAAAGAACTTTAAAAAAATATATTTTTTTAAATTATAAAATCCAATATAAAAAGCACTAATAATCCTCCATCATACCTGAGAAGTTTCCATATACTTTACTTTCAAATCCCAAGAAATTTGATTAAAAAATACTAAATAATTTAGGAACTATTCTTTTGTTCATTAAAATGTTGTTATTTTTTAGTAGCAATTTTTTAAATATTGTCACGGACATTAGAAAATAAGTGTTTTAGTTTATAGAATTGTATAAGGTTAGTTTGATAATTTATTTGAATCATTTACTTTAATTTTTCCAAGTTCTTTCATCACTTTCGAAGGTTTCTGAAAACCCCCGAATTATTCATTGAGAACTTTCATGTCATCCTGTACTATGAAATTTTCGCGATATTTCTCCAAACTTCTAGATCATTCTCCACTCTTCCACCATACTATAAAAGGGCGACGGAAACTTCGAATGGATTAGTATAGTTCATATAGTTTCGACTTTTGTGGTGTAAACTTCGAGACATTGACAATTAAAGATTTTGTCGTTGTTGTAACCATAGTTACGTTCCATTGTAAATAAAGGTATAAAAACGAAGACACGTGTTTTTATACAAGGTGACATGAAAGAATATTTAAAAACTGTACAGATCAAGAGGGCCAATAGGAACTTCTGCCCGGTGGGCCAAATGGTCGCTAGTCCGATACTGTATCCTTGAACCTTTACAAAAACTAACTGCTGCTGGAGAGGTTGAGCCTATGCACCAACTTTTATAAAGAATACAATTTTCTCACAACATTTTAAATTTTTTAAGATTTTTTATAGATAAAACACCAGTGCTAGAAATAGTATTTTATAAAAACGATGCGTATAATGATTGAGATTTTTTTGAGTTGTGTGGCTATTGAAGCCCATAACCAATATACATACTTATTAAAATCAGATTATTTAACCGAAAATTAATGTGAAGGAGAGTTTTTGAATACTTTTCCTGTGGACTAATTTGAGCAAAGAATCTAAGAATGGGTCCAGTTACATTACGTGCACACAGCCCACAACCACTTACTTCATTTAAACTCTGTCTGTTTAAACCGTAATCAACGCGTGATATCCCGTTTTATGAATAGCTTAGTAGTACAGGAAATGAAGCATTGCATCATCTGGCAATTTTTGGGCCTGCATGAATCGATTTGAATTTTTTACAGAAGTTAGGAAATAGCCCTAAGAATAAAATCTATATTGAACTGAAAGACGCCAAAACCCTGGGGGTGGTTGCCACCCCCTAAGGGGTAAGAAACTTTCGAAAATATTGGAGATAAGAAAAAAACGATAGAGTTTTAAATTACAGCTTTTTATTGACTAAAATTTTTTTGCGTAGATTTTCTGTACAGTGAATATTTGACGAGATGTAGTCGTTTAAAATCACTATTTACGAACGAGCACCACCTTTTTCGAGCCCTTTAAACCTACCCCATTAAAAAACCTGGGGATCTTAAGAAATTTCACTTACACAGCCTCGTAGCTCTTAAAAAACTTGACAAAAAACTAAAAAAACTTTTTAAAATTTAAAATGAAGAAGACGGACGTATTATAAATTATAAATACATGTATAAAGAGAATTGTAAAAGAGTAAAGGTCAGCTTTAATTAGGGGGTAGAAAGGGGGTTGCCTTAATTTATGTTTTCGTAGAAAAAATTAGATACTGACCTTATTTTTATCATAACTTACTTAATTTTTAGGCTAGAAACATCTTATTTCTAAAAAAAAGATCTGATTAGGTACTTATTAATAAAATATTCTATAAGTTTTTTATTATATTTTATTGCTTTGTAACAAATAGTTGTACAGAAAACGCGATATTATGCGTTGATCACGGTTTAAATATTTGCATATGTAACTTGGACAGAGTTTACTTTAGTATTTATATATACAGAGATAAGGATATAAATTACGGTTACAAATTATAATACCACCCTAATAGAAAATAGGCAGGATGGCCACAAAATTTAAAAATCCCCAAAGTTACAATTTAAAAAAAAGGTTCAAAATTATTTTTAAACATAAATATAAAAGTGGTAGGTGGTAAAGGAGCTTTCCTCGCCTGAGGAGGTACCACCCCACTTACTCTTTAAAGGACCCGTGAAGTCTTAACCCCCAAACTATGTACAAATAATGGCGGCACACCCGGAAGTAAAATGTTCCGGAGGAAAAATACCCCTTCCATTCGGATCTCCGGGCAAAGGGTGCATCCGGGAGGCCTTCATCGAGAAGTTTAATTTCTTTTGCAAACATATGTGGGCTTAACACCAATATAAACTCCGTTCACCATCACCTTCAGTCATCCAAACCCCACATACTGTTTCTAACGGAAACACAAATAAGTTCTAAATCTTCAACCAGCCACCTGCTCTTTCCAGGCTACAAACTTATTTCGTCTTTTCGCTAACATGGTGGCGTATGTGCTTAAGTCCGCAACGATCTCGCTTGTGCTCGAGTTTCCAATCTTGAATCGGGTCCCCATCTAATAATTCCTATGTCGAACTCTTTGACTTTCTTTCAACAAAGATCGATAACATAATTTCTCAGTTTCCATCGGCTGAAGTAATCGTGCTTGGCGACTTTAATGTCCATAATAAGGATGGGCTGTGCTCTTCAGAAACTGACCCCCAAGGCAGAGCAGCCGAAATCTTCGCAGTCAGTAACTCTCTTACCAACCTTATTATGGAACCCACCTACTTTTCAAGAGTCCCCAATCATAGTTCAAATCTCCTAGATCTCTTTCTTAGTACCAACCCCGAACTCTATCAAACATCAGCTCTCCTAGGTCGCTCAGATCATGGCTTAGTTACTATATCTTACCCTGCACATCCCGAGGTAATGAATACATGCCACCACGCACCGTATAGCACTACAACTCAGCCGACTGGGATGGCCTAAGGGACTTCTTCGCCACTTACCCCTGGAATTCCATCTGCTTTCTTCTCGTGATCCTTCTGAAATGTGCAATCAACTAAGTGAATCAATTCAATTGGGCATTGAAACCTATATTCCACACACCACCAAGAACCCCAAACAATCCAATAACAAAGCTAGAATTTTAAAAGTTCAGGCAGAAGTTTCTACAGGATCCTAGTCCAGAAAACCGACAGGTCAGCATTGAAGCAAGAAACTACTACAATCAAATAATTTCTGAAGCCAAAGACTCCTTTGACAATCGTATTAAAAACAAAGTTCTTTCTTGTTCAAATGGCAGCAAATCTTTCTGGTCCTTTGCGAAAAGCATAATTAGGAATTTTTGTACCAGTTCTTTTCCACCACTAACTTTGGAGGATGAAATTATTTATATCGCTAAAGGAAAGGCAGAACTATTTGCTAAACAATTTTCTGCCAATTCAACCCTTGACCCTCCCGTAAATCATCCAATTCCAGGGGTTACCCCAATTCCTCATAAAATGTATAATAATAAATATTATTTTTAAGGTGAAACACATTAAGCGTATCCTTTCTTCCCTTAACACCAAGAAATCGTCTGGGCTGGATGGCATACCAGCAATCGTTTTAAAAAAATGTGCTCCAGAACTTGCACCCATCTTAACTCGGCTCTTTCGAATTTCTTACGACACAGGTATTTTTCCGGAGAGCTGGAAAGTTGCACGTGTTCAACCTATTCCCAAGAAAGGATCTAAATCTCTTCCATCTAACTATAGACCAATTTCAATTCTCTCAGTTCTTTGTAAAGTAGTGGAAAAATTAATTAATTCACAAATTCTTAAGTACTTCGCCACAAAAGATCTATAGCATATCTTTTTTCCTTCGTATCACACTGCTGAAATAAGTCTCTTGAGTTTCTAGGTGAGTCCCAGATCGTTGCTCTTGATATATCCAAAGCTTTTGACCAGGTCTGAAACACGTTTTTGTGTCAACATTTATTTGTTTAGGGTTATCCCCTTCCGTCACCTACACAAACACCAAAAAGGGTTTTAAATTATTCCTTTAAAGGTCTTTGGTTTTTGAAAATCGGTTTAACCGTTTTACAGTTTTAGTATAATCAGTTGTTTTCTATTACTCCCGTTTTAGCCACAATCGTACTGGAAGGTTTTTTTCGAGGTGTTGGTGTTATCTTTTTTGCTTTTTAGTCATTGGACTTTTATATATGTATGTTTAGTTTTTACTGTTTATAGTTAAATTGAGTATGGTCTTTTAACTAAACTCTGTACTTGGCTCTCTAGTTATCTATCTGATCGTCGTATATCAGTTATTATTGTGGACGGCTATCCTTCAAGCTTCCACCAAGTAAATGCTGGAGTCCCTCAGGGCTCAGTTCTGGCACCAACAGTGTTTCTTCTTCACATCAACGACCTTCTCTCGTCCACAACTAATTCCATTCATAGTTTCGCCGACGATAGTGCCCTTCACTCCAGTTTTTAGGTTCCTAAACCCATCACTAAACCTGCCTTGGAAAACAAATGCAGAGCGATGCAGATATCTCTTTCGCAGGATCTTAATTGATTATTGGATAGGGGCGCCAAAAATCTCGTCCATTTTAACGCATCCAAAACACAATCATGTTCCTTGTCGCGAAAAGAGTCATCAAATACTCATCATCTACTTATAAGCGGCCAAGTTTTACAGAGAAAAGACACCTTCAATCTTGTGGGCGTCACATTTGAAAGTAACCTTGACTGGTATAAACACATTGTATCTTTAGCCACGGCAGCTTCAAAAAGCTTGGATTTCTCTTTCGAGCCAAAAAGTATTTCTCTCCTTCTAATTTGTACACTTTATATGTGTCCCAAATCCGACCTCCCTTGGAATATTCTTCTCATATCTGAGGAATGGCGTCCCCCACAACCCTAAGCATTCTTGATTCTATTCAAAGAAGAGTTATTCGTTTCATTAATAATCCTTCACTTACAGAAAGGCTTCCTCTCTTGCCCATCATCGGGCTGTGGGGGATTTATCGCTTTTTTATAGGTACTTCCATGGCTTCTGCTCTGAAGAATTGTCCAGTATAGTTTCTCCACTCACTGTATGCATCCCTATACGGTCCAACTGGACAGGCTCCGAACTTCCCACTTTGTTCGTTCTCTTATCCCTAGAGTTTTAAAATTAAGGAACCTGCTGCCCGTGGAGATCTTTCCATCCCCGCCAAAATCTTCAAGTATTTAAGTCCCGTGTCGACAAACTCCCTCTTACCTCGCTTGAGACACCCACGATACGTTAGTATTTAGGCTTTTAGCCTTCGTGGTAGGTCCAAAGATAAAGCAAAAGAAAAGTAATGTACATGGTTACAAAAGCCCTATATTTTTTTATCTTCGAACAACCCACGAAGGCTAAAAGCCTAAATATAACGTACCGTGGGTGTCTTGGTGTATCCGTAAATATATTTTTAATAAAAAATTAATGTTGGTAAAGTTATACACATTTTTTAATAACTTATAGTTTTTACGTAATCAAATTTTTTTGATATTATATTATTAATTCTTCTGAAACTAACCTAATTTTGCCAATTTTACTTTTTTCTTCATAAATACCTACATATAAAAAAATAAATAGTAGACGATATTCATTTTTTAAACATTGTATCTACTTACCACAATAAATTACTGTTCCATTTTTACCCTGGTGACTGTAAATTTGATAGGTACAATTAGGTTGTAAAAACTCTGACACGTGCTGATCATCAATAAAGGGTTGATAGTTATAACCATTTGATAAAGGTTTATCCAAAAAAGTATATCTTTGCTTATGACATCCCCCTAAAAACATTTCACGTATTAAAAAAAAACACACAATGAATAATTAATAGAAATTAAAACAAGATTAACAATATATAACAAATCAATAAACAAATACACAATGCCCGCGAGAAAACTTTCTGGCTGTCATATTTTGTTTCTAAATCGATATTAATGAACAACGAACACGCATGTTACCGAAACTTGTTGCTGATACATGTTGAAAAAACAAAGAAGAGAAGTTGTTGCTTAAAAAAAATAACATGTTGGATTGTTAGATAACATTGTTGATAACGGTGTTGAGTAGCAAGTGAGGATGCGGAAAGCCGTGTCCTCGCTTAGTAACATGTTACAAAGACTTGTTGCTGATACATGTTAAAAAACAAATACCCTGTTACTTTTTAATAAAATTTTAAAAACATGTTAGATAACATTTTTGATAACAGTATTAAGTAGCAAGTGAGGACACGGCTTCAGACTAACGAAAAGTCACTTTTATAAGATCTTACGACTTCCGGTTTCACCAGAGATTATTGGAAATTTTGATTTCAAATGAAGACACCCTGTTTGTTTTTTGTTTTCTGGATTCTACAGACCATTTTAAGTGGAAATATATTATTTTTTAAACAAAACTACGGTGAATTGCGATGTACACCGTTCAGTATTAAAAAGATCATTTACCTATACTGGTTAAGAAAATAGGTATTGGTATATCGGCCAGAAAAGCAACAATAACTCACTCATCCAATTCGAAATGTTTACATGCGGGTATTTACGTTAAGCCGTGTCTAGACTTGCAACAATTTCCCAAACGTCAGTCCAAATTATCCAACCTGTTTGCGCGCTTCTTTTACACCAACGGTCGCGCTATGTGGCACGGTATGCGGCGTGTAGTGGCACGACGAATTGTTGCAAGTCTGCACGCGGCTTTAGACTGTCTCTTTTCCTTACATATAATATTGGCATGTGTTACGTTATTTAGCTGATCCGGTATAACTAAATCCTTTTTAATTGAAAATGACGTAAAGTCTCGTAGTGTTTTACATCGTTGGATTCGCTTTGAAATGCTGCATTTCAAATTAATATGAAAGTGCTATGGTCCTATTTTAGTTTTTGAACTGAGTTTTAAAAAAACTAAACAAAATTAAGTTTACAGCCTTCCATTAAAAACGTTTAAAAGATTAAATTTATGTCGTATTTTTCTGATTAGACACTCTAAATAAAAAATCAAAATTAAAATTTAAGAAGAAACTTGTTTAAAAAACATTGTATTCCAACGTAAAATTGTCTCTAGAATCCAAAAAATAGAAAAAATATACAGAATGTCCTCTTTAAAAATAAAAGTTTCCAATTATTTGCGGTTAAACCGGAAATCGTAAGAGCTTATCATAAACGCATAAATGTGACTTTTCGTTAGTCTAAAAACCCCACTAAGTTTCGTTAGTATCGATATAGAAACAAAAAAGTTAGCCTGAAACTTATCTCGTGGGCACTCAGTATATTTTAATATATTACCAATAAAAATTTGCTTTAAGTCGACTAAAAGTAATAAAGATTTTAATGTGCTTCAGGAGTTCATGCACATATGTTATCACTGGAGTAGATAATATTTTTATATTACTATATCTAAAAACTGGGACATGGAACCCACATCAAATGAATACCAGATGCTAGTGGCCTAATGATAAAGCCATTGGTAAAAAAATATTTTGAAATTTGCGAAAAAATGTTGATTTTTTGGATTACCCCCTCCCAGGAAAAATCGAAGTTTTAAAAACGACTCCTCTGTTTTTATTTTTTTTTTTCGTACATTTGATTAAATTTTGTCAGTAAATTCCAAATTTCGCTAAAATATCTAAATTTTTTAGATAATTAGATATTTTGAAAATTTTGCATAAAAAATGTGGAGTAAAAAAGGGGTAATCCAAAAATCCACTTTTTTCGCAAATTTTAATATTAAAATTTTATTTAGCAAAGTATTCCCTTTAAGGCCACTACCATATCGCCGGTAAAAATACGAAAAACTTAATTTTACCCATTAAAAAAAAGTAATGGAACTTGAATAAAAAGGAGTTTCCGGTTTTAACCTTTTAATGGCACAAAAGCAAGTAATATTTTTCTTATTTTAGTCTTAAGTGTTGGACTTAAAAGAATTTCAAGGTGGTTTCTTAAGACCAGAAAATTAAATATATTTTATAACCACTTCCATTTAAATGTATGTTCTTGAATCTTATGACTAATGCTAATACTAATAGCAGACAATTATATTTTCACAATATAATTGTCATTGCTAATACTAAAATTAAATTTTGATTTATAAACCCGGTCTAACATGTACGAAAAGCGATATATTTTCCGGCAACTACCAAGAATCTGAAAATATGCTTTTCGTACGAGTTGCTCGTTTTATGTTTTCTCCAATCAAAATAATCCTTTTATTTAAATTTTGGTTAAGGTATCTCGAAACACAATTTTTTAAGTTAATTAAAAATATAAACATCATAAATAAATAGACCACAGTATACCAGCGTTACTATAGTACTATAGGCTTATTCTTTTGAAACATGATCAGTTTCACTTCATCAGTTCGTTGACGTACAAGTAATCCTGAACATTTGATTACGTGACTGATCAATCAAGTTAAAAAAATGAAAATTTTGACACCCTGTATCTTGCAAACCAGCAACCTTTCGACAATGGTAAATTGCATTAGATCGTTGTATTTTGGCCCAAGGAACTTGTAGTTGCATATTTATAGAGTTTTAAGAAAAATCCGGGTGGCCCAGATAAATCGTGAGGGATTTATTTTGTGTGGTATAAAACGTTTAATCCGAAATATCTCATAAACGGTTGCTCGTATCGATATTTACCAGGTATACCATTTTTAGACAAAAGTTAAAGCAGTATGTTTTTTTTTATTAAAGTCATATCATACCGAGACACCAAAAAGTTTTGGTATATTAGCAAAAGCAAAGTACTACAGGTGGCTCCTCTACATTTCATGGGAAAAATTTGGGCAGCTTTCTATTCCCAATCCTAAATAACCTTCCAATACCAAAAATGTTCAATATTAAAGAAAATATTTAAAAATAATCAAAATAAAATTAAAACTTTGACACCTTGTATCTCCCAAACGGTTAACTTTTGGACTAAGGTAAATTGCGTTAAATCGTGATATTTTGGCCCAAGGAATTTGTGGTAGCTTATTGTACAGATCTTTTAGAGACACCCTGTATACAGAATGCGTTTTTAAAAACTTCCAATGGCTATATTTTCTAAACCAAGGCATATATCAAAAAATAAAAAATACCGTTTCTATAAAACCTAGGGGAATATAAATGACGTATTTTTAAAACACCTCTATCAATCCCTTACGCTGCACCCCCAGTCACTTAAAAATCTTAAATGGCAACACCCCTTATGTGGCATCTTTCTGGCAAGCTTATAAAAAATGCTTTTCGTTGGTCCTAAAAAAGTTGGGGTATTATCAAATACTACTCTTAAATTTTATAAAAATTATACCTTATTATTAATAAAAGATACCAGAAAATGTTCATTTAAATTATTATAAAATTAATTAAAATTTAGTAAAAAAATGTAAATAATACTCCCTGTAGAGCTAACCAGCCCTTATAAAAGTTCTGGTTACTTGGGGTTAGTTCTATTTCTAAATTTTGTCCAGAAAAAAGTAACTGGTCTTTGTTCTTAAGTGCTTGTGCAATAGAACTAACCAGAACTTCTTATGGGGGCGGGTTAGCTCTACTCTTAAGATTTTTAAGTGACTAAGGGTGCAGCTTAAGGGGTTGATAGAGATGTTTTGAAAAATACGTCATTTATATTCCCCACAGGTTTTATAGAAGTGGTAACGGAAAACGGTTTTTATTTTTTGATATTTGCCATGGTTTAGATAATATCGCCATTGTAAGTTTTAAAAACGCACCCTGTATAAACTAAGCCTTAGCATGAAAATATGTACTTTATTTGCCGGCTAGTGTGTCTGACACACTCGTAGCTTTCGGCCCCGTTTGACACATTTCCCATCATGCTTTGCAGGATTGAAATACCTTCTTGTATATATATTATCTTAGGCTTATACGTCGAGGCTACTTATGGCCATTTATCATATAAAAAAATATGATTTTGAAAATTTTGGTTAGGGTCGGTACCTGCAATATTTATACTGTAAAACAAATTAAATGTTTAAAGAATTTAAAAAAATTTTGGCGGTATAAATCTGCAGTATAATACTTTGTTTGAAATGAACTGTTTATTTTTCTGACAAAATATTTTAATATGAAGAGCGCTCTTTGACATATTTGGGTCTAATTTTGTCTATCGCTACAATTTCTATAACACAACTTTGGTGTTGATTTAGATCGGCAAAACATACTGGATTGGTGCAGGTGTTAATAAATATTAAATTAAATTTTGACAAGTGACAGAAGCGGCTGGTTACCACCTTTTCAGGGTCAACCCGCACGACTGTTAAATATACTATTAATTTTTTGTAAAATTGTTTTTACTTTAAAACAGATTGGCACCAACAATGGATTAATTACTTATAATAAGAGGCTTAAATAAAATTATTATAAACATTAGTTTAACTATAGTGCGGGTATTGACCCACCAATTTGGCCATTACCAGCCGCTGCTGACAAGTAATATAAGGAGTTGAACCATCATAAAAACATATAGGTACCTGCATAAAATAAAAAGTTTTTAAAATTTGGTTTATTTTTGTTAACCAAACTCCAAAAAATAACATTTACGTTATTGAAGTTTTGTCTGATAGTATAATTTAATATGTATAGAGAATCATCCAAATA
>JACEGR010011659.1:0-14164 GCA_014170235.1 Listronotus bonariensis | reverse complement strand
CTACCAACTTCAACACGTTTTTCAATATTATATAATAAATAATAGTTTAAAAAAACTAAAAAAACACGCTTTTATATGCAACCGAACTAAAAATTAGAAAATAATTTTTCATTACAAAGAGTTTGTCACTTCAGAATAAAAAGCGTGGGGTGCATTTTACTATTTTTTCATAACTTTTCCCTCATAGATATTTGCAAATAGAATAATTATAACATTTAATATATTAAGCACCCCACGCTTTTATTCTGAAGTGACAAACTCTTTGTAATGAAAAATTATTTTATAATTTTTAGTTCGGTTGCATATAAAAGCGTGTTTTTTAGTTTTTTAAACTATTATTTATTTTTCATTTTTAGTTCGATATGCATGTATGTATGTATGTATGTAAAAATGCTCCAGTTTATTCACTAAAAAATTTCTTCGCCATTTTGTCAAGAGTAGTATTAGGACACAGAGGATCTGTAAAGGAATTTATTTATCCTGGCGGTCCTAATCAGGATAACGGGATACTGTTTTTAAATTATTGCATTGTCATCGGTCCTTGATACGTGTGCAAAGTTTCAAAAAAATTGAATCGCTGGGAGTTGGTAAAAATTAGGCTCAAAGATTCCGTTACATAGATAGATAGATAGATAGATAGATAGATAGATAGATAGATAGATAGATACAACCCAAGCTAATAAAAGCGTGTTAAAAAGTGGTTTATTACACGGCGCGCCGCGGCGTAGCAAACCTTTGCTTATTTCTCCAACTTCTTCACGAATTTTGACTTTGAGTTCCTCGATTGTACCTGAACAACTCGCAAACACTTTGGCTTTTAAATATGCCCACAGGAAAAAATCGGGGCCATGTAATGAACCATGGGTCATTTAGACAACGTGATTTTAAAAGTTAGAATTAAATTAGCTAAATATTTATATGGTATCATAAATCTCAAAAAGTTAGCTGTAATTTAGTATAATAAAATTTTTGTTTGGTAGACTTTAAAAAAAATTAAATATTAAAATGGGTAGCCTTTTATGGGGAACCCTCTATTAGTACGAATGTTAAATGTAATACATACTTGTTTCTTTAATTTTACAACCCTTTTTTTACCATTATTGGGTGATTTAAGTTAAAATTTAACTATCTGTGTCTGTATCTATGTGTTAGTGTTAAGTTGAGAGTTTGTTTCTTTTTCTAAAGTGAAACAGCTACTAGGTTATTGTGTATTAAGGGATGTTAGGATGTAAGAATATTACTTAAACATTGTGGGTATGTGTATTATCATTATATTTAATAAAACTAAGTTGATAAAATGTGCGTGCCGATAAAACTTGAAAGGAGTCCCGATACGATAAAGGGACTTATATAGTGTGATAGCCCTTTATCCCCCTCGAACAAGAAAGTTCCCGTTTTACTCTAAAAGGCGTATTTTTAAAGATATAAGGACTCTTCCAACCCTTCAACTTGGAAATTAAGTGTAGTGGCGCCATCTGTTGTCGAGTATTTGAACTTCATTCAGAACAACGGTTATTTGGGTCTCATATCAACTCCCGAGCGAAGCCGGGAATCATAGCTAGTATATAATAAAACAAAGTTGATAAAATGTGTGTGCCGATAAAACTTGAAAAGGAGTCCCGATACGATAAAGGGACTTATATAGTGTGATAGCCCTTTATCCCCCTCAGAACAAGAAAGTTCCCGTTTTACCCTAAAGGGCGTATTTTTAAAGATATAAGGACTCTTACAAACCCTTCAACTTGGAAATTAAGTGTAGTGGCGCCATCTGTTGTCGAGTATTTGAACTTCATTCAGAACAACGGTTATTTGGGTCTCATATCAACTCCCGAGCGAAGCCGGGAATCATAGCTAATATATAATAAAACAAAGTTGATAAAATGTGCGTGCCGATAAAACTTGAAAAGGAGTCCCGATACGATAAAGTTAAAGGGACTTATATAGTGTGATAGCCCTTTATCCCCCTCGAACAAGAAAGTTCCCGTTTTACCCTAAAGGGCGTATTTTTAAAGATATAAGGACTCTTCCAACCCTTCAACTTGGAAATTAAGTGTAGTGGCGCCATCTGTTGTCGAGTATTTGAACTTCATTCAGAACAACGGTTATTTGGGTCTCATATCAACTCCCGAGCGAAGCCGGGAATCATAACTAGTATATAATAAAACAAAGTTGATAAAATGTGCGTGCCGATAAAACTTGAAAAGGAGTCCCGATACGATAAAGTTAAAGGGACTTATATAGTGTGATAGCCCTTTATCCCCCTCGAACAAGAAAGTTCCCGTTTTACCCTAAAGGGCGTATTTTTAAAGATATAAGGACTCTTCCTACCCTTCAACTTGGAAATTAAGTGTAGTGGCGCTATCTGTTGTCGAGTATTTGAACTTCATTCAGAACAACGGTTATTTGGGTCTCATATCAACTCCCGAGCGAAGCCGGGAATCATAGCTTGTATATAATAAATCTAAGTTGATAGAATGTGCGTGCCGATAAAACTTGAAAAGGAGTCCCGATACGATAAAGGGAAAGGACTTATATAGTGTAATAGCCCTTTATCCCCCTCGAACAAGAAAGTTCCCGTTTTACCCTAAAGGGCGTATTTTTAAAGATATAAGGACTCTTCCAACCCTTCAACTGGGAAATTAAGAGTAGTGGCGCCATCTGTTGTCGAGTATTTGAACTTCATTCAGAACAACGGTTATTTGGGTCTCATATCAACCCCCGAGCGAAGCCGGGAATCATAGCTAGTATATAATAAAACTAAGTTGATAAAATGGCGTGCGAATAAAACTTGAAAAGGAGTCCCGATACGATAAAGGGACTTATATAGTGTGATAGCTCTTTATCCCCCTCGAACAAGAAAGTTTCCATTTTACCCTAAAGGGCGTATTTTTAAAGATATAAGAACTCTTCCAACCCTTCAACTTGGAAATTAAGTGTAGTAGCGCCATCTGTTGTCAAGTATTTGAACTTCATTCAGAACAACGGTTATTTGGGTCTCATATCAACTCCCGAGCGAAGCCGGAATCATAGCTAGTTGTATTATATACTTACTATTGCATTTCCAAAGAGTTATAAAAATTTCGTAATCGATTAAACTGCTTGCAGCGACTATTAGAACCGCACCGAGCGTCGCTCTTGGAATGTAAAAGAAATATGGAGCCAGGAAACTAAGAGCCAAGATAATCACAGTTCCTAAAAAAGCATTTATTTTATTTATTGTTAAAAATATTTTTAAAATACAGGGTGATTCAAAAATCGATCACGAAACTTAAGGGGTGATTCTACTTGACAAAATAAGGGTAGAGCTTCAAATATATTTTTTTCAAAATGTCTTTCGTTTTCGAGTTACAAGCCGTCAAAGTTTAATTTTTATTTTGGTTTTTCGCCATATTGCATTTATTTTTTAACCAATCCAGTTAATATTTGGCACACAAATCGAGTTTTGCAGATTCTAAAATGTTAAGATAAAAGTACTTTTTTCAAATATCGCCAGAGGGCACTTTACCTAAAACTTAAAATTTATTTACATAATAACTTTTTATTTCGACAGATATTGCAAAGCTGGAGGCGCCATTTTTAGACAATCAAAAACTTACAAATTAAGATACTTTTTATTAAAGTCGATAAATTTCACCGTTTAGGCACCAATAGACATCAAAGTTTTTATCAATTTCGATCAAATTACTCACATACATACAGGGTGTCTAGTAACTCAACCGACAAACTTAACCAAACGATTCTACAACAAAAAATAAGAAAAACTTCATATAAACATATGTCATAAACGTCTTAGTTAGCTACGGGGTGTTAAAAATAAAAAATAAAAGTTTTTTTTTAAATATTTAACACACCGTAGTTAAAAAATTAAGAAGTTTAGAACATATGTTTATATGAATTTTTTTCTTATTTACTGTTGTAGAATCGTTCCGTAAAGTTTGTCTGTTGAGTTACTGGACACCCTGTATGTATGTAGGTAATTTGATTGAAATTGATGAAAATTTTGATGTCTATTGGTGCCTAAACGGTGAGGTTTATCGACTTTAATAAAGAGTATCTTATTTTTAAGTTTTTGATTGTCTATAAAATGGCTGCCCCAGCTTTGCGATATCTGTCAAAATGAAAAAGTTATGATGTTAATAAATTTTAAGTTTTAGGTAAAGTGCCCTCTGGCAGTATTTAAAAAATACTTTTGTCTTAAAATTTTAGAATGTGCAAAGCTCAAATGGTGTGCCAAATATCAACTGGACTGGTTAAAAAATAAATGCAATATGGTGAATAAACCAAAATAAAAATTGAACTTTGACGGCTTGTAACTCTAAAACGAATGACATTAAAAAAAATTATATGAAGCTCTACTCTTATTTTGTCAAGTAGAATCACCCCTTAAGTTGCGTGATCGATTTATAAATCACCCTGTATAAATTGTACTTCTCGCATTTTAAAGGTGGTTTATGTATCTCACTTATTAAAAGAGGCTGTTCATTTTTACCTGAGTATATTCCTTGCAATGGTGTTCTTACTCCACTACTACTAGCTACAGAAGATCTAGTGAAGGCGCCACAGCTGGGCATTGCTTTGACAAACGATCCTAGTATGTTAGATAGACCAAGAGCCATCATTTCTTGTGAAGCATCGAGTACTGTTTCAGCGCCTAATGTTAATAAAAATAAAACAAACAAAAAATAAAAGAATTGAAAGAAATAAAAGTATGATAAATTTTGAAAAGATTATTTTTAACCATTCTAAAACTGTGAAAATAGGGCATCCCATTTAAAAATTAAATAAATCATTTAAAAAATGCGCCATTTTATATAAAAAAAGAAAACATAATAATATAACTATAAAGTTAAGTAAACATCATTAAATAAATACAAGGGCGGTCCGATAAGTACTTACTCAATCATCAAAAGAGTAATTTACTACCTTCTAGAATATTCTCGTAGACGACTACTGTCAAAATTTTAGTCGAATCGTATTATTGTTTAAATCGCGTAAAAATGAACGTGTCTGCGTTTTTAAAAAAATGAAAATAGTGCAATATCAGCGAAATCAAAGAACGCTTGTTCCCGGTGACTCTTCTTCTTCGATGGCAACCGTCAGAAACTGGTTTGCCGAGTTTCAACGTGGTCGTACGTCGTTTTTGATAAGCCACGCCCATGTGCTCCAAAAACGGCTACCACAGAGATATCGTAACAAAAATTCACGGTCTCGATTGGGGCGCCAAAAATCTCGTCCATTTTAATGCATCCAAAACACAATCGTGTTCCTTGTCGCGAAAAGAGTAATCAAATACTCATCCTCTACTTATGAGCGGTCAAGTTTTTTAGAGCAAAGATACCTTCAATCTTGTGGGCGTCACATTTGAAAGTAACCTTAAATGGCATACACACATTGTATCTATAGCCACGGCATCGGCAGCTTCAAAAAAGCTTGGATTTCTCTTTTAAGCCAAAAAGTCTTTTTCCGCTTCTAATTTATACACCTTATATGTGTCCCAAATCCGACATCTCTTGGAATATTGTTCTCATATCTGGAGCATGGCGTCCTCCACAACCCTAAGCATTCTTGATTCCATTCAAAGAAGAACTATTCGTCTCATTAATGATCCTTCACTTACAGAAAGGCTTCCCTCTCTTGCGCATCGTCGGGCTGTGGGGGATTTATCGCTTTTTATAGCTACTTCCATGGTTTCTTCTCTGAAGAATTGTCCATTATAGTTCCTTCACTCACGGTTTCCAACAGAGAAACTCGTGGTGTCACGCGTATGCATTTCTATACCCTCCAACTTGACAGGCCCCGAACTTCCCACTTTGTTCGTTCTTTTATCCCTAGAGTTTCTAGAATGTGGAACCTGCTTCCCGCAGAGGTCTTTCCTTCTCCCCAAATCTTCAAATATTTAAGTCCCGTGTGAACAAACTCCCTCTTACCTCGCTGAAGACACCCACGGTACGTTAGTATTTAGGCTTTTAGCCTTTATGGTTTGTCCAAAGAAAAAAACAAAACTCATATTGGGAGACCGTAGATCAAAGGTACACTAAGACATTGGGCATCTCAAAAGATCGCGTGGGTCATATCCTACAAGAGAGATGGGTGCCGGGTTTGGCCACTCCGGACAACAAGCGCATCCGTGAGACCACTTCAGAGCAGTGTTTGACTTTGTTTAAGCGCAACCTAAAAGAGTTTCTGCGTCTTTTAGTGACCATCAACAAAACATGTATTCACTGGTACACACCAAAGACCAAGGAACATTCGAAACGGTGGAATTTACCTGGCGAACGTGCTCCGAAGACGAAAAAGACTGTCCAATCGGTTGAAAAGCTGATGGGAACCGTTTTTGGGATTCACAAGGTGTGATCATCAGTCTTTGTTTGACCTCCGGACAGTGCGGACGTACGTAGAGGACTACAAAGTTCCTTCCGAAGTGGCAGTTAGAGGTACCGTACGGACGTTTTTACCTTCGGGGATCAAGGAAAGATTCACGCTAAATTGACGGCATCTTTTTCTGGATCTAAGCGCTGTGAGCAAAGATTCCTATAAGCTGATGGTATCCTGTTTGGTGGTGAACACGAGGCATTTCTCAAATGGCGGGAAATAAATGGGCGTGCCATAGGAACTGTCAGTAGTGAAAGTGAAGGTTATACGTAACACCAGTAGCAGGCCTTGGTTTGACAGCCGACAATTTGTACATTGCATCGATTATAGAATTATTTTTGTTTTCTTTTGGAATTTCTGGGAGATACGAGCTCGAATATCCAGATTTTCCGCCGACGAAGCCCTGGAAAGCATAGTCCGGAAGGGGAGAGTGGTGGATTGGACCTGAAGGGACCAAAACCAAGAAAAAAAAATAGAATAGAATAGAAGGTGTGAACATCGACTACCTGCAGAAAAGCCAAAACGGTTAAAGAGCTCTACTATGCCGAATTATTGTTTCGATTCGACGCCGAATTGCAGAAAAATTGTCCCATTTGTCGAAGAAAAAAGTGCTCTTTCACCTTGACAACGCACCGGCTCACACCTCTACCGTCGCCACGGCCAAATTTCTAAAATGGGGCTGTGAACTCCTGGCTTATCCACCGTAGTCTCCTGAATTGGCCCTGTGGGACTTTTTTTTTTGTTTCCAAACTTGAAAAAGTTACTCGCCGGGCAGTAATTTGAGCCACATGATGTAGTCAGGTGCAGACCAAGAGAAAACGTATTTTTCAGACGGGTTAAAAAAGTTTTAGCATCGCTGGGTCAAGTGCCTCGAGCTAAAACGAGACTATGTTGCAAAATAAATCGCCCATTTTCTAAAATTTTTGTTTTTCTTTTGTAAGCTAAGTTCTTATCAGGCTGCTCTCGTACTACTTACTGTAAGCCTTTCCAATCGCCACATTAGCCAGAACAGCAACAACGGGAACGACGAATATTCCAGATCCAAGAGATTTTACCATGTCAACCAAAGTCATGGTACCGTTATTGAACTCTGCGTGAATTGGTGGTGGGCCTATGTCAGGAAAACCACTGGGCACAGTTCCTGAAAATTAAATAATTTCACAAATTTTACCCCTGCATTATCTATTAGAAAGCAATACGTAAAAATTAAATAAAACCAATTAACCTTATGACTATAGTCCAAGAGCCCGTAAGCGTCATTTTGTAAAAGCTGAAAGTTTGTCAGCGCATGCTCCCAACATAGGTTGAAGCCATGGAAGACTATGAAGTTTTTACTCATAGAGGCTTTGGCAGGTACCAAGTACCAAAGGTTGGTTAATTAAAACCTAATTTTGTCATTTTATAAAGCTGAATTTTATATTATAGTACTTGGGTAACTATTAGAAGATATTTCCTTAGTCACCAGACAGTTTCAACCAGTTTGACTTTTAAAACATATGTATCTGTGAACCAATATCAGAGACGAAAGTAGGAGAGTTATTTTTTGACAAAATAAAATTAATTTATTTATTAATTTTTAGAATTTTTTTATGTGTAAAGTGTTGCTTACCTGTGAGTTTAAAAGGAGTTCCACCATTTTTGTTATATAAAATATAAGCTATGATAGTGGCAATGAAAACCACCAAAGCGTTTTTGGAAATTGATAAGAACCACAGCAGTTTCTTTGTCTTTGGTGATTTTGTCTGTATTTTTGTCAATTGCTGAAAATTTAAGAAAAATAAAATTTAGGGTGGGAGGATGTAAAAAATATACAAAGTGTTTAAGAATAAGATACTAAACCTTAATTATGTGAATCATTGAGGGATATGTCCAAAAACTTAGCTTTGAATATGCTTAGTTGCATTGGCGCAATAAGGCGGGTCAAAATTATTGAACATTTAAAGTATATTAGTGTTTTTCGGCAAATATACTCCATAAACTGGGGCTTAAGCCCCCAAAAACCAGATTCTAGTTGCGCCACTGCTTAGTTGAATAAAACGGAGTACCATACATATTACAATATGGTGTATTAATATCTGTATTACTACATTCTCAAAGTCGGTCTATATAGGGTCGCGAAATTCGGCCATATTGCATTGACGTGTTATGACGTCACATCTCCCATTTTTCGGCCATGTTGTTCAGTGCCGGAGATATACAGTTTATTGTATTAGTAGAACAACAGTTTACACAACAGTTTTTAATTATTATTAAGTTGTAAATTCTTTTACTTTAAATAAAAAACATTTAGAATTACATCTCTCAACAAATATCACTTTCAAAACAATGCAAAATGAAATGCGCAAATTCTAGACGCCACTGGATTGATCATCAGCTTTGATTTTACCCAGTCTTGCCAACTTTTCTCCGTGGAGTGCCCTTCCTTGGGTCCCCGACCTCGAACCGCCTAAAAGTTGAGGATATGTCGCAACCTTATAAATATAAACTAACCTTGCTACATTCTGGCGTTTGTTAATTTTGGCAATAAGCTAAAAGTTAGGGATGGTGGCTAAATTAAAGATGCAACTAAAAAGTTAAATACTTCATAAATAAGTTAAATCTACAACTAGGGGACCCAAAAATTACAAAGCTGAAAAACTAGTGCTACGAAGCCTGTTGGGATTTTTATTTGTAAATTTTTCTAGTTTAATATTTTAAAATAACTAAAAAGTAATTTTTATACAGAGTGTTGCCTATTTGCGATAAGAAAATTTAAAAACATATTTGTGGGTCAATTTTATGAAAAAAAGTTTTCAAAAACATAGGTTCGAAAACGCATTGTTTTTAAGATAGAGAGTGTTTAACTTAAAAAAAATCGGGATTGTAATAAAATCTTTAATATGCCTTATCAGATTTTAATAAAATTTGGCTGTGGTATTTGCTAAAATAAAAAGTTAATTTAGCCTTAAACTAATTTTAATTTGTGAGACCCGTGGCGGCGTGGGAGCATCTTAGCTAATATTTTTGAAAAAAATGTGCCACTCAATTTTTGCAACTGCTATATTTTTACTGTATGAAACACCTAAAAATACAGTTTTTTTGTTGTTTCATATTTTTACGTAGCTTGCTTAGTTTTCCAGAAAAAAAATTAATTAAACCGCTAAACTGCATAATCCTAGACCATACAAGAAACATTAATACATTTTTTCTTTTAAAAATTAATAGTTAAAACTTATAGCAATTTTGTAACATCATAAACAAATACTTAATTCTATTCTATTTCTATTTTTTTTCTTGGTTTTGGTCCCCTCAGGTCCAATCCACCACTCTCCCACTTCCGGATTATGCTTTCCAGGGCTTCGTCGGCGGTAAATCTGGATATTCGAGCTCGTAGCTCCTAGAAATTCCAAAAAGAAAACAAAAATAATTCAACAATCGATGCAATGCATAAATTGTCGGCTGTCAAACCTAGATCTGCTACTGGTGTTACGTATAACCTTCACTTTCACTACTGACAGTTCCCATGGCACGCCCATCTATTTCCCACCATTTGAGAAATACGTCGTGTTCACCACCAAACAGGATACCATCAGCTTAGAGGAATCTTCGCTCACAGCGCTTAGATCCAGAAGAAAGATGCCGTCAATTTAGCGTGAATCTTTCCTTGATCCCCGAAGGTAAAAACGTCCGTACGGCACCTCTAACCGCCACTCCGGGAAGAACTTTGTAGTCCTCTACGCACGTCCGCACTGTCCGGAGGTCACACAAGAGTTCAATGAAATACTTAATTAAATACCGTTTATATCTAGTCTAAAAATTTTACTAAAAAAGTGTTTTAGGAATTTTTAAGTTTTTTGAAAACTTTAACACCCTGTATCTTAAAAACGAAAACTTTGAGGACCCATGTTTTTCCGAAAAAATGGCTCCGGAATATACCCGTAAATTTTCTTACCGGAATTAAGAAACACCCTGTATATTAGTATACTTTCCCTTACTTACCTTGAAGCAAAGTAAGAATATCACAGACATTACTCCCAAAGTTGTATCGGCATACTTAATATCTCCCAAACTAGCTAATATCTCTTTCATCGCCCCAAACGTGTCGTGACTTTTTATTTTAAAACCGAAAAAGTTTTTGCTTGCGATACAACTATGACTATTGATGTTGCTGAGGTAAAACCACTTGTTAAACACGGTGATATAAAGTCTATTAAAAAACCTAAAAACAAAATAAATAACTTATTAATCGTATAAAATTAATTAAAAAAGGAAACATAACTTCTTCTCCGAAGTTCCTCTACGGCAAAAAGTACGTTTTTTTAAATTGGAACACCCTGTATATTGTATCAACATTAAAAACGTTTTTTCTTGTGCTTTGTACAATAATACAATGTACAAGGTGTTTCATCATATTTGAAAAAATTGGGTAATAATGTCCTAATGCCCGCAGAATATATACCGGGTGTTGCTCCGTCGAGCGGGACATAGGGAATCCCATATAAATTTTGAAGTGGTCCAATATTGGCTCCCCTAATTATTTTAGAAGAAAATATAATAAGGATTTTTAAAGAGCACGAAAAGTTGTAAATAGTGTACAAATTTCAGCTCTTCTCAGTCCGCGAGCTAAAAGATAAATGCTAAAATAAGTTACGAATCTCCTATCTTCTTACCCGCCTTGTATTATTAGAAGTTTATAATAAAATACTAGAAAAATTATTTAACCTCTTACTCTCAAGTTGTCAGATCAATGTCACATCATTCTTAAATAATGAACTACTTAAATCAAGAAATAATCACTATTATAAAATGGTTTTACCAGGAAAATAGTTATCGAAAAGTAGCGGACATGTTTGCAGCCTATTTTCCCAATAGGCCAATACTAAGTAAATCGACAATAGAATGGACGATAAAAAATTTGAAACTACAGGCACACATTATATCCTGATATTTTCGTCATAAATTGACTTCTAAATATAGAAAAAATTGTTTTATTGTCTTGCGTAACTGTGAGTGCATGTGTTGGAATTAGCTGTAAACTAAAATGAAATGCGAGGATTCTTTTTGAAATTCCCGTATAAAATTGTTCAGTTTTGGCAATGACATTATAAATTAATGATCTAAATTGTCACTAATAAATCGATATGGTGTTTTTATTGTTGATTTCTAGAGTACAGGGTGCATAATGAGATACTACGTTGCAGAAGTATTAAGCAGTTTACTCTTTACTGTTTGATTGAAAAATGCTCAAATTTTCATTTTGGGTGGCACTTACTGTGCTCTTCAATAAGTCCTAATAGCATTTTTTCTAAAATAATTAGGAGTGCCAAAAATTGGCTACTTCAAAATTTACATGGGATTCCCTATGTCCCGCTCGACGGAGCAACATCCAGTATATTTTTTTATCTTTATGACATCTAACGAAGGCTTATGTCTAAATACCAGTGTACCGTGAATGCCGGGTTACTGGATATTTAACCCACTATTGTCGTGTTCCGCCAACGTTATCCAATCACTGAATCATGCAGATTTTGCATTTCACAGCACCTTTGAGACAACGCGGTAGTGCCACCACGGACGTTATTTTTAAATAACTACTACCTAGAAGTGGCAGAATACTACACAGTGGTTTGCCATTGCCAACTGTAAGGTGACGAGCAATTAAAAATCCGATGTCCGATTTCGAAATTCGAACCCGGATCGCTGCGGTAAGAGGCTGACACGCTAGCCACTACACCACTGCTCGCCACAAGAATATTCATTTATGTGGGAAAAGCAAAAGCAATTATGAATCTGTATAAAATCTTTAGAGTTGAGTAATATTTGAATCTTCAGTAGGTATTCCGAATCCTATATTCAGAATACATTTTGTTGGTATTCGAATACATCTGTGTGTTTGGTATGCGGTATTCGAGTGAAGACTTTTTGCTCAGTATTGGAGATTTTGGATTGTGAATACCATTTTGAATCATAGTATTCAAATACATGGTTTGTATTCATATTTCGGTGTTCAGATCCACTATTCGAATCCTGGTATTAAAATTTCGGTAGTCGAATACAGCTTTTGAGTATTCGAATACTTAGTTTGCATTCATATTTCGTTATTCAGGTCTCGTATTCGAGGCCTGGTAATAAAATTCCGAAATTCGAATACTCAAATTCTAATACTAAAAAGTCGGTATTCGAATCCAGTTTTTTAATATTGCAAAAGACATTAACAAAGATATGGCTTTTAGGATAAAGTCCTTTTTACCTCAAAAGTATTCATGAATAGGTAATGAATCTTGGTATTAAGGTACAGCGGTTTCTACAGACAAGTTGAAGTTAAAGACAATTTTGCTGTTTTGTTTTGGGATGGGACCTATTTTTTCTTTTTGTCTTCAAAAGGTATTAATAAATAGTATTGAAATATAGCGGCATTCAAATACTTTTTTTCCTTGGTATTCGAATCAGTATTCCAGATTCGTATACGCATACAGGATTGGGGCGCCAAAAATCTCGTTCAATTTAATGCATCCAAAACACAATCATGTTCCTTGTCGCGAAAAAATTCATCAAACACTCATCCTTTGCTTATGAGTGGCCAGGTTTTGCAGAGCGGGGACACATTTAACCTTGTGGGCGTCACATAGGAATCCCATGTAAATTTTGAAGTAGCCAATTTTTGGCACTCCTAATTATTTTAGAAAAAATGCTGTAGGACTTGTTGAAGCACAATAAGATGCCACTAAAATGAAAATTTGAGCATTTTCAATCGAAACAGTAAGTAAACTGCTTAATACTTCTGCAGCATGTATCTCATTATGCGCCACTGTACTCAGAAATCAACAGTAAAAACACCATGCAGTTGCCAGTGACAATTTAAGATCATTAATTTATAATAATGTTGTAGCTGAATTTCAATTTATGCGGAATTTCAAGAAATCTCGCCTTCATTTGGTACGGCAATTCAACGCATCTGCTTTCACAGTGCAAGGTAATGAAACAATTTTTTTCTGTATTTAGAAGTCGGTATTTATGACGAAAATATCAGGTTACCAATATTGTGCCTGCTGGTTTCAAATTTTATCGTCCGATATATTGTCGGTACAGTATTGGCCTGTGGAAAATAGGCTTTACTACTTTTTCGATAACTATTTTCACAATGTGCTCATTTTATAATAATTGTTAACTGAAAGCGATTTTGAAAGTAGTTCGTGTAAGATGATGTGACGTGTCTGACAGCGTAAGGGTTAAATGGCTTTTCTGGTATTTTATTATAAACTTTCTAATATTTAAAAAAGATGATAAGGAAGATTAAATGACTTGTTAGCTTTGTTTATCACAACTCGCGGACTGAAAGTATGCATATTGCAACAAGATAATCTTTAAAATCGCTTATTATGACATTTCGCAAAGCAATTAGAGTATCGAACCGCTAAATTTATAATGGAGATTCCCTGTCCCCGCTCTGGCTTACCAGTATCTCTGCGAACAAGACGATTATTACCCCAATTTTTCAAATATGATGAAACACCTTGTACGATATATTGACCAAACACAGAAAAAAACGTTTGTGTTGATACAATATACAGGAGTGTTCAATTTAAAAAAACGTACTTTACCGTAAACCGGAGAAGAATTATGTTTCGCACGGTAATTTTGCTGCGATTAATAAGTTATTTATTAGAACGCAATAGACTTTATATCTCGTGTTTTCAAACCTATTATTATAAGCTATTTTATACAAAGCTGTTATTCTCTTAAAATATTTTTCTTTAGAGGTAAATAAACTCTACACAACAAAAAAAAAATACCAATATAAAAAGGGACTGTC
>JACEGR010011658.1:0-14192 GCA_014170235.1 Listronotus bonariensis | reverse complement strand
AAACCACCAGAGAGGGAGAGAGAGAAAAAAGATTTTAATAATTTTCTTAAAAACTGGATTTTTTTAATTACATACAAAATGCTGGTATGTCTGGTTAAAATGCGATTTTAATAGGGTATACCTTTTGTACAAAAATATTAAAAAATGGAAACGGTCAAAGCAAAATGTCAAATTTTACACCACTGTAACAAACAAAAAACGAAGAAAATCGTCTCCTCTGTATAATTGACACTGCGCAATCATTTGCCTATGGAAACAACCATTGGTATGAATGAAATCTAAATGCCCAATGTGACATGTGTGGCAATCGTTCAAGATTAAAAATTAAATGATTTTTAAAATTCCTTTGAAGGTCTAATAACTTCCAGAGCGCGATAGAACTTTTTTTTATATGAAGTACTAACCCTATTTTGGCTTACTCTATCACCCCTATCATTTTGACCTTACCTTTCCGGACACCCTGTATATTATTCAATATTTTGTTTTGTGCTAAACACTTTAACTCAAAATATCAAAAAATGTTGGCTATGGTTAAACTCAATATTCATGTGTGTGTGCAGTGGGCATGTTTAATTAAGAATTTATTTTAACTACGGTGACGTGCATAAAAGTTACGTTAGTGGTGACCTCGGTCCATGAGTCCATCATAAGTCTAAGTGCATGTATGTTATTAAAATATGTGTGTAATCAAAATGCATTTCAATAAAACAAGTACTTTTAGACTAAAAATATGTATTTTTTATTGAACGTTTTATAAAAAATGTTTTAAAATAAACGAACTTCTACATATTTGAAATGTACAATAGAAAATGTGAAAATCAAATATACGATATTTACTAAATAAAAAATGACAAAAGAATGTGTTATCGCAAAACTATTTTTTAAGTCTTTCATCTAAACAGATGCTGCAAATGATCATGGAATGTTCAAGACACAAATATTTTTTGCACACTTTACAATGGTACCTAGTTTTACGGTTTTGTTTCGACGTGCACACTTGGCAGCGTCCTGTACGTGATGGCTCATCAGCATTGATATCCCTCTGGCTCACAAGTGGAAGATGCCACATTTCCCTAATTCTCTCTCGGGTAGGCCGTGGTATGTGTTGATCAGCTTGTCTTCTTACCATATGTTTTTTGTAAGGCTTTTAGCGAGTTCCGTCAAAAATATTCTTCTGCGAATTGTGTTGTCTTGTTGCTGATTGCAATTGTAGATTACAAACGAATTGATTCCACTTACGTTCAATAGAGCATAAAACACAACCATAGGCCATCTTCTTGTGTTGCGTGCTACGTTGTATTTTGAACATAATTGATCGACGGTATCAACTCCAATCTTTGTTTTATTATAGTCAATAATCATCGATGGTTTTTGAGAGGCCTCATCAATCTCATCGCTATCATGCATCGACGATATTAGCAAGACATTCTTCTTTGGCTTTGGGACATGCGAAACAAGCGTGCAGTCATCCTTAAAACCAAAAATACTTGAAGGAATAGGTCGTTCTTTCCCCGCTATAAATTGCACTGGTAATTGCCTTTTATTTTTCCGAATTGTCCCTAGTAAGGTCAACTTATGTTCGGTCATTAACTTGTCACATAAATTAGTACTGGTAAACCAGTTGTCAGTGGTTACATTTCTATTTGATCCTCTTATGGGCTGAATCATCCTGTCTACCACATCAATCGGGGAGTTACTTACTTCATATGGGGAGCCTTGAGGTTGTTTGCCAACATAAACTTCCATATTGAGAACATAAAACATTTTAGCGTCGGCCAAAGCAAATATTTTCACTCCATATTTCGCAGGCTTAGATGGAATGTACTGTCTAAATGGGCATTTTCCCCGGAAGGCCACTAGCATTTCATCTACAGTTGTGTACTGAGAAACAGTAAATACGTTTTTGTAATTTTCAACAACTTGTTGGAAAAGATCACGAATAGGACTCAGTTTATCAATAGCTCTTCTAGTTTCTCTTGTTTCCAGATCATCAAAACGTAAATGTCTAAGAAGAAATAAGAAACGTTGCATTGACATCGTCAATCGGAAGAGTTCCGCTGAACTACCATCTGTGCTAAACAGTTCTTCACAACTTAGTCTGTTACTTTTTTCACTCCGCTCAGATATAATAAGCCTATCAATGCTTCAATTTCCAAAGAGTCTGTCGGCCTAGTATAAGTTTCCCTACTATAATTTCCACGTGCAAATGTTTCAATATGTTGGTTAGTAAATCTTACAATTATATCGATTACGGAGTCATCAAAGAATGTTTTCCATATAGCCAATGGATCAGTCAAGTTTCTTGCAGGCCGTTTTGGGCCAGGTAAATGTGTCACAATGTTTTTTGTCTAGCTCTGTAGGATCTCAAATTTTTTGGCGGGCAGTGCTTTCTCCATAGAGTTTCCTTATCCTTTCCAACATAAAACAGCCTTCGATTACCTTCCCTAAAGTAGCTACTTATTTCATCTTCAATTGGTATATCTCTATCGTCAAAGTCTTGCTCACTTTCCGAATCTTCAGATCTTTCCTCGACACGGTCTTCTTCATCTTCATCACTGAAATCATCAAATTGAACTGCATCTGATTCGTCGTCAGAAAGGACCTCTTGTGCAAGTTTTTGCAGCCACGTTTGCTCTTTCTCGTAGTTCATTCTTCTAAAAAATAAAAAAAAATACTATTAAAATGTTAAAACCATTTTAAACTAATAATTAATTAACTAATAATTAAATTATAATTTTTAAATTACTAACCACAAAATATTCCACTACAATATTAGTAATACTAATAATAACTAACAAAGTATTGCACTACAAAAACTGTAATAAAATTTGATATTAAATTATGTGACATTTAGTACTTACAAATAATTAATATCACTTAGGTGACTTCGGTCTACCGTTCCGTATACGATTTAGGTGACGCACGGTGTCAGAGACCGAAACGCAAACATCACTCGATTGCTAGTGGGCACCAAACTGGCTAAAACACTTTTAACAGATATCGAAATAATATGCATGTACCCGATGCGATACTGCGCACAACTATATAATACGAAAGTGGTGGGGATATTCCTATTAGGCCGGTCTAGGAGACCGGAGGTCGCACAGAAAACCTTCTCTTTCTTCTTCTTTAATCGACTTTGTATCTTTTACAATTTCCAAAAAGCCTCATTATCTTAGACACGTTGTATACAGGGTGTCCAGAAATTAAGCGTCGGAATTTTTGTGGTTGATTCTGCACGAAAAAATTATAGCAACAAACTTTTATACATTTTTTCAAAAACTTAAACATAATTAACGGATATACAGACCCTCCACAGATGGCGTTAACAACGGGAAAACGGAAAAATTGTATTAACAAAAAAACAATACTTCATGAAAATTTCTGCTTGTAAAAAAATAGGATTCACGAAGAAAAAACGTTAATTTTGAATGTTTTCAAGGTCTGTTAATTTTAAAAATTACAATTTTTAATTAAACGTACGTAAATGTTTAAAGTCGTTTTTCTCAAAAACCGTTCATTTTAAGCTAATGCAATACAAGGACCTTTTTAAAAATATTATTTATTTTAAAACCAAATAAAAAAGTAAAAGAACAGAAGAAGAGAAAGTGAAGGACAGTTTAGGCCCTTTGGCATTAACTACTGGCGTCATATTAATAGGTTGAATACAAAGAATCATTAGTGATGTGCATGCAAAATTTGGCGAAAATCAGTAAATTAAAAAAAAACCTTTAAAAAAAAATAAGAAAGAAAATTTCTTTCAACAACCTGTATCTCCGTTAATTTTAAGTTTTCAAAAAAACTGTGTAAAAGTTTGTTACATTATTTTTCGTGCAGAATTGCTTAATTGTTTTTCTTTTAATTTCTTAATTTAAATAAATTGTATTGTTAGACCTAAATCAATATTAAAAATAAATATTAGAAAATATATTTTGGGTTCAGTAAACACCTCCATTAAAAACATCTAAGAATTTCAGTATTTGGCCCATTTTATTTCTGATTTACAAAACTGTCTGGTTTAAAGCAAATAAAACTTTGTAAGGTCTCGTTTTGCAGAAATAGTACGTTTCCGGCATACGGCAAACTAGAAGTTTTATGTACTTTTAAAATGTAACTTTCTTTGAGGCGATAAACTTAACTTACATTTGTGCTGGTCTCGTTTGAAAATCTCTTTATAAAACCTTATATTTTGCGAACTTCTGATTAACAAAGGGTTTTCTTGAAGGCTTTTTAAAATTAAGAACATATCTATACATACATCAAATATTTCTGCAATGTACAGAATGCTAAAAAAAAACAAATAATCCTTCGAGGGAGTTAGAAACTATAAAAAGTTTTCTTTTCGTTACGGGAAAAAAATTTACATCTTTATTAACAGGTACTAAAATGTGACTTTTTATAAAATTACTTTTTTCCGGAAATACATACACGTAAATAAAAGTAAATATTAAGTTCTAGAATAATTATGATTTATTATACAGAAATTACATTTACCTTTTATTAGGATTCCAGTCAGATATTTTTTAACTTTATAATATGTTAAAAAACTACTTAACGGACGCTTTTCGTTTGACCTTTTTAATTTTGATCCGTCAAGTTACAAAATAGCATTGACATATATACTAAATAATATCCTTAAGGGTTTCCGTAGGTCTACTTGTGTTTCAAATATACCAATCGACAAGTTTGAAACTTCAAATTTTACATGATTAATTTTCTGACTTTATTATTATATTTTTTTAATAATAAAGCTTGGGCCTCCACATAACCGCAATGAGCTTGTGGCCGTGTGTTTCTCTGGTGAAATGTAGGAGATACAGTGCAAACATTTTGTATTTAATTAAACTGCAGTAATATGAGTCAATTATACCGCGCTTTAAATTACACCTAATCATAAAATAAATCTTTACAAATCAGGTTACTTAGTTTTAAAGTTTGAACACATATAAACACACCGAGTCCAACACCGTAGCACGGCCGTGTCTCGGTTTTAAAATGTACCGTTGTAATCAAATACCGTTGGCCTAATATTACCGCTCCGTGGTCGACCGCATACCCCGCACCGCATTTTAACAAGTAAACAAATACTAGTTTATTTGATTTCCCGAAATATTAGTTTAAAAAAACCTTTAAAGCAAAAAATTACAATGTAATTTTAAGTTATACTCACACATTATTTACAAGATGTAACAAAAAAATTATTTTACACCTTTTAGTACTTATTAAATTACTTTTTCTTGTATTGTTTGTTTACAACGACTATAACATTTAACCACAAACTTTTAATTTTTATACGTAATGAACTGAAATAAAATCTGACGCCCGTAAACTCAATGCTTCGTTCGGGGAACATCGGCGCTATCCGATACAGGTATAATGTCGTGGAACGACTATATAAAACGAGGTGAAACTTGTAGACCATTAGCCAAATGCATAAAAGAACACAGATCATACATTAAAAACACAGAATTTTATAAAGTAAAACGCATTTGATCAATCATAGAATAAACTGGGATGCTTCAAGCATTTTAGGAAAGGAAACTTGTTCTAAAAACGCAAAATTAAAGACAGTGCGTATATATTATTAAATAAAGATAATTGTGTAGCATCAATTTCAGTTAATTTAAATAACACTTGGTTGCCTTTGCTTGATACTGAAGCATCTTCTGGAAGACTAAAAATTAACTAACTATCCACCTTTTTTGTAATATAAACAATAAATACACCAGCAACCAGTTATCTATTTCACTATGACACTATAATACGACTATAATCAAACAAACATATTTGATATTTAATGTCAAAGATTTCAGAATATCCTGAAAAAAGATTTAAATTTTAAAACCTTAATAATAGTTAATTTTAATATTTATTATTTTCATTCAATTTATCTTGACAACGGTGGCAGATTTGCCACCGAAATGACGATTTTTAATCATCTTTTTATTTGTTTTTTTTTGGTTTTTTTAGTACTTCTTATTTAATTTTTGACGTGTACCTAAATAAATACCATCCATTAAATAAATCCGCCGAACAACAGCATATCTTTACTTTTATTTATTTTTTTAATATTTTTTGTAAGATTCCTCTAAACTAAAAGCTTTTCTAAAAACACTTTTAAAGTGGACACATTGGTTAGTTTTTAATGATTTTTGTAGATTTTGTGCATAATAATTTAAAGAAGCGTATACCATAATACGTTATATTGTATTTATGGTTCATATGATAAACAGTTTCTAAACTGAATAAATATTTTAATAACGGGTGATTTCTTTTGTTTTATTTAATTTTTTAATTAATTTGTTTTTTTCTTTAAGGTTTTTGATATAAATATGTTTGTTTCACTTTAATATGCCTGTTATATTTAGTACGTAATTAACTTAATTAATAAATTAAATAATATTTTTGAATGTTACCTTACAGAATCTTTAATTTAAAAAGGTTTATTTTAAAACCATTTAGTGGGGTAACCCCTTCTTTTAGCCTTACTTTGTTGCAATAGTACAAAAATAAATTATTTTTAGGGTTGTCTTTTTGTGATGAGTTTAGTAATTGCGAAACGGTAAAATTTAAAAACTTTTTACAATTTGTAAAATACGTTAGCATAAATAAATATTTAAATAACCGTCCCCCGCAAATGGCCGTTAAAATAATTTTTAAAAATTTTAGAAATATAAAAAAAATTCGCCCAAAGAGTCGCAAGGTGTAACATAGCCTTATTCTTATTAGTTAAAATATATATATATATATATATATATATATATATATATATATATATATATATATATAAATATTTATATATATCATTTTCTTTTCTGCGAAGTATTTTTAAAAAGGTAAAATGCATTTAGATTAGGTCTAATAATAAAAAAGTTTGGTTTTTATTTTTTTATTAGTAAGTTTGCAAACACTATACATTTTTCATTGAAGCGCTTTACGATTACAGTTTGTCTAGTTAAGTTTACAACATTTATAAAACTGTTTTAATATTATCTAAAAAGTGTTTTATGGGGGGATATACGAGGACTTCCAAAAATATGAATTTTTAAAACCACACTTGCTTATTAACAAAAAACTTTTTTTTATGCAACAATGATAAAATCTCAGGTTTTCTCAATAATTAATATCCTTTAATTACATAAGTTTTGGACCGGACAAAACTTTAAATAAAAATTTTTTTTTTTTTCAAATTTATTAATATGCTGCAAGCTTGGGTAGATACACTGTAACAAAAAATATTGTGTAAGCTTTTTTAAATTTTTAAATTTTAAAACATTGTGGTAAAATTATGTGTTTAAATTAGAATATTTAGTTATTATTTGGTAATTATTAGCAACCTCTAGTTTAGCTTTATGCATCTGGCAATTAGTAAAACGAATAATCTAGGAAATGGTTTGCTGTTTACGCTTAGGAAATTCGCTCTTATGTAAATTAACTGTAACGATTTACCAATATATTTATTGATTTTACGTATTTGCGCAAAGACTTATACTTAATTAAATTAACAATCAATTACCATATTTGAAGAATCTATTGAGTAGTCCGTTAATTTATGACAATACATTTTACGTAGAATGTAATAAAAACACAATTTTTTTTAATTTTGTTATTTTGTCACATATTTTATATTGCTTTTTGCGTTAGTGCAGTTTCGACATACTATGTCATTTTCAAACAACTTTTTAAAAGACTTTTAAAAAGTCGTTTGAAAATGACATAGTATGTCGAAACTGCAGTAACGCAAAAGCAATATAAAATATGTGACAAAATAACAAAATAAAAAATAAAAAAAAATTGTGTTTTTATTACATTCTACACCATATTTGAATTTCGTCGGAAATTAACTTACACCTTTTTTAAGAACATTGTATGTTCGCAAATTAAATTTAAAATGTCCGTCCTATTTAAAAAGCATAAAACAATTTAATATACCAGCCCATAAAAGAATAATATATTGGTAAAAAAAACTTACTTTACTATAAAAATGTTACAAACATATTCTTTTAAACCTTACGAATATTATAGTAGGGTAGCCCACGATGCTAAGTGGGGATTTACTTGAGCGCTATAGAAACCTATTGGGTTGCAAAACTTAGATAAAAGAAGAAAAAAATATAAAGAGTGCCTAGTAACTAAACCGACAAACTTTAAGGGGTGATTCTATAATGATAATTAGGACGTCATTTCTATTTGTTTACGCAAAAAACGTAAATCAAACAAAATAAATATCAAAAGATCAAATTGGTTCTAAACTAAACGGGTATTAAAAAAGTATTTAGTTTAGAAAAATGCAGTGGCGTACCATTTATTTCTTTTAAGCCTTTATGAACGAAACTAGAATTTTTTCATGTTGACCAAAAAATTGTATCTAGGGCAAAGGGTGCGTTTTTTAAGTTTTTATAAAAATATTTAAGTGGGTATTAAAGTAATTATAAAAATAAAAGTAATATTTTTAAAAAAAATTTAACACCCGTAGTTCAAAAACAAAAACATTAAGAACATATGTTTTTATGAAGTTATTTCTTAGAATTTTTATTGTAGAATCACTTCTTAAAGTTTATCGGTAGAGTTAGTGGACACCCTGTATAATGTATACCTTTTCATTGGTGGAGAAGCGGCTATAGATTTTTAAATATGTCATAAAAATACTGCCATTATGTGAGCTTGTAAAAATCGTTCGTATCGTATCGGATTATATATATTTTTATGCCTAAATGATTTTTCATAAAATAAAAAAAAAATAGCTAAACGTTTTTTTTAAACTTTGTCCTTCGCTTTCTTTATATGTCACTCTTAAATTGTCAGATAAGCGGAATATACACTATTTAGCATGTAATTAACTCAACCTACCTAAACCTGACACGCTCCAACAATTTCTAGTGAATATATTTTTGTTTTTTTACGATTGGCCCTGTATACAAGGCTCATATTTGTTGAAAGTACTTAACCGGGTGCAAGGTATACGCCGGTTTATAAATCTACCGCGCCGTAGTAATCCCTAAAATCCCTCTTTTGGGCTCCCCTACCACTCTTTCAAACCTGACAAATAATATAAACTAGTGTTAAGTACATCAAAAAACCTATATAAACCTATTTGCAATATAGTTTTTTTTTTCGTCATTCGTTTGTGTCCTAACCATTTTTGTAATTTATTTAGTTAAATATATTGCAGATGGCCGATATTGTCATCAGATTTTGGAGTATTGTATATATCCAGTGAAATTCGCACTGCATGTACTTCTTGTATGATTGCTGTACAGGGCAGTTTTTTAAAAAAGCAGCCTAAAAGAATTAAACAAAGTTGTCACGTTTTAATGGTAATTTTATATACTTTTTTTCCTTAAAAAAAAAGTAAAATATAAATTTAAGAAAACGAATATTTGTTTTAAGCTTTTTAAAAATATATTTGTGTTTTAACATGCCTTATGCAACTTTTTTTTATATAAAATCTTTTTGATGTTACCTTCATGCGATTAAAATAACAGGAAAATTCATGTTTTTTCTTACAACTACAAAAGTTCCCCTAGGTTTGGATTTGTTGATAGCTGTCTCTATGATAAGAACATCGGCTCATTGTTTTCTTGTTTTGTTTTGATATTTAAACTCTCTTACTTTTTAATTACCTTATCAATAATGAGCAATCCAAAAGAAGAGGATACATTCGACCAAAAAAAAAAAAAATTACTAGACGTGGAAACTAGAACTGAAAAGGATACAAATGATTATAATTAAATCAATATTTTTAAGCACCCAGAAAATTATATAATAACGAAAAATAATTAAAAAAAAACTAAGCTAATAAAAAGTATGTATTGCCATACAAGACAAGACGTTATATATGCAAAAAAAACACTTTTTGGTTTCAATGGTTAATGATATATGTGTTGTAGGCAACGTAATTAACTGGGCATTCATAATAAGTACCGGCCATTATTAATAATACCCAAGAGCGATGAACAAAATAATAAATGTATCACTTTGACCGCCATTTAATAATAATGCCCGACGGCCCGGGGTCTATGTAATAAGTCAGTGTTTGAGATAGCTAGAATTTATCACTTGGACCGAGCAGTATGAATAATTTTTTTCTTGCATGGCCATGTCACTGAAATTTCCAATGGAGCAACATGGGCCAGGGGTGCTCTGGTTAGTATTGGTTATTATAAAAAGCACTACAGTTCACCTCTTTTATTATTTTGCCTAAGATAGGGTGGAAATTATTCCTAATGGCCGGTTATTAATATACAAATTTAGCTTGTCGTATCTCAAATAAAAATATTTTTAGTGTTAACATCATAGAAGCCATAAAAACTTAGATAATAAAAAAGATTATTTGTTTAATGTTTTACCTTTAAACACTAATGACGCGACGCATAGATTAAAAAAAAATTTAAAACGCAAGAAAAAAGTGTATATAAGTTTTTAGCTTATTATATCTCATGCCAAGGTAATACGCTTATATGACTGGACTATTCCCGGATAGTCCTTTCAATAAAAAAAAATTGATGATTTTAAATTAATCTATAAAAGTGTAAAATTACACCAAAAGGAACCTCCATTTTTACTTGATCATAAAAACTAAATTTACATATTTTTATTTTAATAAGTATTTACAATTACTTTAATCCTTTAAATAGTTTTTAAAAGTTTGATTTTAACAAAAAAAAAAAAACGTTTTTGCAATTAATGTTTTAAGTAGTTCTAAATAAAAATCGATTTTAAAGTAATCATAATAAATAAATTATTAATTTTTTAAGATTTACTGTTAAATATCTATATTTATATAAAATACAGAAAAAAACCTTTAATTAGGGTAGAATACCCAGTGATTGGCACCTAATATAAAACTCTTAAATTCGGCATTTAGCCTAATTAATTGTTGGACACATGGCATTAATCCCTTCACCAGAAAATAGACCCTCGTTTACCACAAAATATTACTTTTATCTAATCCAGAAATTGAAAAAAAAAATGTTTTTTTCAAAAGTTGCAAATTCTCTAGTCATTGGCACCTCGCCCTAATGATTAGCATACGTCTAGGACCAGACATTGGCAGTTAAATCCAAATAATGGCACTTATTCTGGTCCAATCATTGGCAGAACGTGGAAAGATTTGGAGACAAAGAATAACAGTTTTTACAAATATTCATTTATTAAAAATGCCACAAACAAGATATACCTAATAATTAAAAACCTAAATTAACTAAAGCCTACAGTAATAAAAAAAGAAAAATTATAGGAAACTAATTAACTATCGTTATAAATGACATATTCAACCTAATGTTGTACAAACTTTACATGTATAATTTTCCTTGTACGTTTCTTTCTTCAGCAAACATTTATAATGATAAGCTCGAGCACATTTTTGACATTGAATACCGTAATTTAAAATGGAGAAGTTATGTGTACATATAAAACAAAGTCCTTTGTTTAGCACTTTATTGTTTTTTAGGGGGACTCAGGGAATAACCATCTAAATTAGTGTTTTGCGAGGTGTTTCCATTCTCATCAAAGGTTACAGTTCTAACATGCTTTGGTTTTAATGCTAATCCCTTTTTCTTCTGTTTTTCTTTTTCCACCTTTTCGTTTTGTCTCTCAAGTTTTTGTTTTTCTTTTTCTACTTTTATTTTTTCTTTTTCAAGTTTTTCTTTTTCTTTTTCTTCATAAATCTTCTTCCAACCGCTGGACGTTATTACAAATGGGATTTTTGTAGTTCGACGTTTCCCTTTTCTTTCCGGTGTTTTAGGCCACAACAAATAATCTTTCAAAACTGCGTTGTCTCTAGGTAAATCTGGTTTGTCTTCATTTTCACTCTCTTTCAATCCCAGAAAATCTTTGTTGTCTATTTCACGTTGATTATTAGAACTGATGGTGTATGGAAGATTCAGGACTGCAGTATTATAATCAACGAGATTCAAAACTTCGTTTTCATCTCTGTTCAATATTTCATTTTGGTTGATTTCAGTACTCTTTTCATAACCAGAAATCTCACCAGGAAGGCTCAAGTCTGGTCTAGGATAATTACTGTTATATTTGGATGTAGAGGGTAGAGAGAAATCGACATCAGAAATTTTGGGTTGATTGTTGGCACAATTTTCCACACTATTTTTGCAGGCGTAGAGGGCAACATACAATTATCATCAAATATTATCGGTATATCACTCAAATCCATTTCATCAATAGCAATTACTGAGTCGTCCTTGTTGTCTGAGATGGCCATGCACGTTTGAGCAGGAGAAAATATTTTAAAAATTTTTAGCAGTAAAGCAAAATTTTCGTCACTTTTGTTGTCTGTAGAATTTTGAAGCTCATTAAGTTTCTGTGGGCCTATTATTCTGCAAAATTCTTCATAATTCAAAGTAATAAGGTTTTCAGTATTTGACGTTTGAACATTTGGCTCTGTAATATTTACTTTCCCTATACATTTGCTATAATCTATAGATTCACAATTCCAAGGAAAAATACCGCAGGCCTTAAAGCCATTTTTAATAGTAGAAGGGCTTAAATTTTTGATTGCATCCTGCAAAATTGGAGCAAAATGCTGCTTAGTTAGTAAAACGAAAGGATTTCTTCTTCTCCACTCCAAAACCGCCTTCTTCCAGCTGTTCTTTAAAGGCTTAAAGCAAGCTACATCGGCTGGTTGGAGAATCCTGGTGGCATTAGGATACAATGCTATAAGTATAATATCTAAGTCGGTACACAGTTTGCTTAATTGATATGTCATGTGTGTTTTATGACCATCGACAAATAAAATAACAGGTCTCTGAATATTATTTTCCACTAAAAATCTGTTAAACACACAGGATATATATTCAAAAATAGCTCCGATTTCATCCAGCCGTTGTCACTCACACCAATTCCCCAGTCATTAGGAACAGAGTTGGCTATAATTGCTGGAAGCCTCTTGTAGGGGTATATTATCATTGGGGGACCATGGCGCCTGACGCAGAAAACGTGAACATCACGGTTAAATTTGCTTTCGCTGTTCCCTGATCCACTTGGTAAACATTCTTTGATCCTTTGGGTGCTAAAACTTTATCTTCTTTAGGGCACAGCAAGAAGCAAGTTTCATCCCCATTGAAGACCCTCTCAGGATAACTTAGAATGTCACGATAGTTTTTAGAACGTAAGTAGGTTTCTATGTTTTCAAACCAATTCTTAATATCCGTTTTGGATATGTTTCCACTAGCGTTCGTAACTGCTTCTGGAACTCGCAATACTAAAGAAGGATGTCTAGTTAGAAATGATTTGTACCAGTGTTTTCCGGTTGTGTTATTATTGAAAGGCGTCGGTCTTGGACTAGCATCTAAAAAGGATTTAACTGAAGCTATTACATCATCTTTGCGGCGAGGAAAACCTTTTTTGTGACTTTCCATGATCCATTCCTCCAACAGGTTTTCTTCGTCTTTTGTGAGGTATGTATTCGGTCCGGGTTGAATTTTTTTAAATTTATCACTCAAACGAAACTGTAATGTTTGTCTCGGAATATTAAACTTTGGGCAGCCTGTTTTTTGGGCATTCCATTAATTACAGATTGTAATGCTTTCTGCATAGTCTCTTCATTGTACTTTTTTATGTATTTCTGACTTTGATTTTACTTTCGGCATTTTGTCTGTAAAGAACATATAAGCGGGTAAATTAACGAATTGATTTTGTGTTTTTATGTTTTTAGACCAATCTAGTTTTAACAAAAAGCAGAAAGCATATTATTAAAACATACTGCCATTGACTAGATCGAGTCCAAATACACTCATTTCCAGTCATTGGCACATGTGCCAATCATTGGATTGCTGAGTTTTTTGGACTCAATAGTTGCCACCCCAGTAACTCATTTCCGTTAAATCAAAAACATGCTTAGGATATCATGAAATATATGCCAAAAGTAGCAGTTTTAAAGCAAAAGTCATAAAGAAACATAAATGCCCAATTTTAGGCCCAAATAAACCATATTACAAAAGCGTCTTTCTTATGAAATTAATAAATTTCTTACCTTGATATTGCAGACACACACTTTTCAATTTAACTTGGCTGACATATTGAATTATTTCAAAGAATTTTATGACATATCAATGTAACATACCGCCATCTTTTAGATAATAGGTAAAATTTGTGCACAAATTTACAGGGAACTTAAAAAATTGGAAAAAATATTAAAAATGCCATTCACTGGGTGAGTGCCAACAATTGGGTAC
>JACEGR010011657.1:0-14196 GCA_014170235.1 Listronotus bonariensis | reverse complement strand
GTTTGTAAAATTATTTGTCCGGAATTTTGTCCCTTATAAAAAAAAATAAAACATAAACAGATCACAATGTTTATGATAGCATTAGTAATAGATCAATTTTCTTTTAGGCCAGCAGCGCACTGGCAACTTCTTTCCGGCAACTAAAAAATTGCAATATTAAGGCCATTTTTAACACGCTTTTATTTTTGTTGTTAATACGGTTCAAAACATTTTAAAAACATTACATTTTCTTGTTAAACGGTGACGTCATGTACGTCGCGTATTTAACCGTGTTTGAATACATCCTGGACAATGGTTTAAAAACAATATAGTTAAGTATCTTGGTTGGGCGGGCGTATGCATCGTACTCATTAAAAACATTGTTTCGGTAATTTTTCGTAAACTTTTTACGTGGCTGTACATGGCAAGTAAAAAATGTTTATATTTGGTGTAAACAAAAGTACATATTAATCCTAAACAATAAAAATCATAATCATAACCTAAAAGTTTATTGTGCTGTGACGCAACGGTTTGAAAACATACATTTTCTTGCTTCTCATATTTATATTGTCATTTTCGAATACGGTTTGAACCAGTGAAACGAATACGGTTAGCAAGAAAATTTGACTTAAATCGAATTTGCTTTTATGTGATACCGCGCACTAGCCGCTTTTTTATCACGTCAAATAAAAAATTACATCTTGATCCAATACCGTTTTTGGTTTTTCTTTTTTAACACGCTTTTATTAACTTGGGTTGTAACTATCAATCTGGCTATGTAACGGAATCTTTGAGCCTAATTTTAACCAACTTCCAGCTATTCGATTTCTTTGAAACTTTGCACACGTATTAAGGAAACATGACAATGCAATAATCTGCAAATAGTATCCCGTTATCTTTTTTGGATCGCCAGGAAAAAAATTCCATTATATTATAAAAACAACACCTAGGGTGCCATCTGTTGGCAACATTTCAAACTTTGCTATTAAATGAAGAAGAAATTTTTTAGTTTTTACACAATTTGGTTAGTTGCACCATTGGTGTTCAATTTTTATGAACAATAAAAATATAGGGTTAGTTGCACCATTGGTGTTCAATTTTTATGAACAATAACAGTTAATAAATGCCGTTAACACGCTTTTATTATTAACTTGGGTTGTAACTATCTGGCTATGTAACGGAATCTTTGAGCCTAATTTTAACCAACTTCCAGCTATTCGATTTCTTTGAAACTTTGCACACGTATTAAGGAAACATGACAATGCAATAATCTGCAAACAGTATCCCGTTATCTTTTTTGGATCGCCAGGAAAAAAATTCCATTATATTATAAAAACAACACCTAGGTTGCCATCTGTTGGCAACATTTCAAACTTTGCTATTAAATGAAGAAGACATTTTTTAGTGGGTTGCAATATATTGGCAACGGTCCAAACATTGCCTGATTGCCATCTGTTGGCAAAATTTCAAACTTTGCCACTTAATGAAGAAGAAATTTTTTAGTGAGTTGCAATCTGTTGGAAAAATTTTAAAATTTGCCACTCTTGTTCATTAAAAAAATTTTCGCCATTTTGTCAAGAGTAGCAAAAACTAAAAATGAAAAATAATTAATAGTTTAAAAAACTAAAAAACACGCTTTTATATGCAACCGAACTAAAAATTAGAAAATAATTTTTCATTAAAAAAATATTGTCATTTCATAGTAAAAAGCGTGGGGTGATAAATATATTAAATGTTATAATTATTATATTTGCAAATATCTATGATGGAAAAGTTATGAAAAATAGTAAAATGCACCCCACGCTTTTTACTATGAAATGACAATATTTTTTTAATGAAAAATTATTTTCTAATTTTTAGTTCGGTTGCATATAAAAGCGTGTTTTTTTAGTTTTTTTAAACTATTAATTATTTTCTAGATAAAAGCAATAAGTACTGCTGTCTCAGTGAACACAAACTTATAAGCAACTTTTAGTTGAGCAACTTTTATTTGGTCAACAAAAAGTTGCCAGAGCGCGGCTATCCTTAGTCCTGATTTAATTTTTACGCGATAAGGATTACAATTGGGGCTTGTAGTGATTATACTGTGTTATTGCTAAAACAAAGACTAGGTAAGTACTTTATTTTTTGTAAATAGTTATTATTTGTCCCTAGAATTATACCGTTTTTGTTTAATTTGAAATAATAAGGTATCTCCGTAACTAAAAATCTTTAACTAAGTTTTTTTTTACTTTTCGGTCATAGTTTGTCTTTAGTATAACTTTCAAAGTTTATGCGTATAGTTTAAGATCACCCTCTATACAGGGTGTTCTATTTAACAAAAGAGTATTTTGCTGTATGGGTCAAAAATTTGATTGTAAATTGTTTTTCCTAATATAAAATATTGGACCCATTTGTCCTCTTGTACACCTATCCTGGGACACACTGTAGAAATAAGGGTAATTTTCTAGAAACCTGGGCAACCTGATTTTAACGAAATTTGGTATACAGGGGTTTTTGGGGCGCTGTTCACGAATCTGAAAGATTTTTTGGCGAAAACGGTTCGTTCTAGAGATATTCATCATCAAAGTTCAAATTTGAACTAAGCCTATTTTTACTGTATTTCCTTCTTTTGCACACAATTCTTGATTTATAGCTAAAGTGTCACAAAATATTTGATTTTTACCTTTTAAAACCCCGTTTATCTACGTTTTTTTACATTATTTTTGCATTAAACTGGGTGGCTTTTCTTTGATAATGCGGCAACCATACATACACATAGGGCCTCATGGCACACTGGTATTGAAATGAGTTAAAGTATAGCTATACAATTTAATGCAAAAATAATGTAAAATACGTAAAAACGGGGTTTTAAAAAGTGAAAATCAAATATTGTGTTCCACTTTAGCTTTAAATCAAGAATTGTGTGCAAAAAGAAGGGGGAATATTGTAAAAAAGGATTAATCTAAATTTCAAGTCTGATGATAAATATCTCAAAAACGAAACGTTTCCGCCAAAAAATTATTTTAGATTCGTAATCAGCAACCCAAAAATCTCCGTATACCAAATTTTTTCAAAATCGGAGTTACCGCAGGTTTCTAGAAAATTACCGAAATAAGACATACACCTAACTTAATACAAGTTAGATTTTTACAGTTTGCAGAGTTTTGTTGTTGTTTTGCCAATTTTGAATAAAAATGACCGAGAGAGTAAAAAGAACAAATTAATGACATTTTAGAACGTAGTTATTATATTACTGATATAACAACTTTGTTTCACACGGCTTAAATTTGCATTAGTACCGTTTCACTAATTTATTAAATCAACACCACAACGCCATTGGATGGAGGAGAAATGAATAAATAATTAACATATTTCCATTGGCTCAGACTTTAAATTAGCGATAAATGCGTAATAGTCATAATAAGCAAAATAATCTTAATTACTTGCCATCGTCCAATGAAAATAAAGATGTTAAGTAGGTTCATTAGGTTTATTAGATAAGTTAAACAGTTACGTCCCACTTGTGTAACATTGCGAGTACAAAAGTTACTGTTGGTAATAACTTGATAATTAAAATGTTGGTTGGGTAAACATACATGGTATTTAGTTTAGGTTAAATTTTAATTTAATTCAGACTTTTCTGGATTTTATAATAATAATAAGGAATAAGCAACGAATTCCGAAACTACATAGTGTTTACATGCTTAGAGTGCGTACATAAATTAAATGTAAAGTAATCCTTGTAGTCTGTAATGGAATCAAAATGACATTTGAAATGTATTACATTGTAAAAGCAATTTTTGAACGCTACTCAGAAAAGAAACGTAAATGTCCATTCAAGTCAAAGTCAAAGTCAAAATATGCTTTATTATCCAAGAAACAAGATTCTTATTGACAAAGCGGTGTAGAAATATACATGAAAGAAAAAATCATCCAATGCAAACAAATAGACATAAAGACTATATAAAAAAGATAAAAAATATATAAAAAGTCAATAAATGGTTAAAATGTTAAAATATAAAAAACAAACATTAGAAATAACCAACATCTTAAAATTAAATAAATTGTAACCCAACTTGTAACCTGGCATGTAACAAAAACTAATTAAAAATGTTTATTTATTTATTTAAAATCTAATATAAATTACAATTTTAATATACACGAAATCAATTTATAAACAAATGAAAACCTATTAATCCAATAAATTTCAAAAAACCTTTACGTTTGTGTTTGTATAAAAATATTCTTATTTTGAATTTGAAAAGGTTTGTAGGTACCGATTTTCTGGTTTGGAGAAAAATTAGTACCTTAATAAAAGAGCCTAAAAATGAATTGTTCTGACAACCATAGTAGCATCAGCAAAATATTTTTTCTTTGTTTTTAAAAACTTTTAAATCTAAAAGTAGAAAAATTTCGTTTGTTTCCTATTCTTTTAAGAGGCAAATATGAAATGCGCAAAATCGGTAAATTGTTACCGCGCTCGTGAGCACGGTAAAGAATGTAATACAGAGTTACATTTCCAGACTATTTTTGAACGCTGTAAGACAGAAAGCAGTGTAATAAATAATACATTTAGAAAGTACCTCTGTAACAGAAATGTCAGAAATGTGTACTTTGTAATGATTTATGAACGTAACTTTATACAATAACGTCTTATGGCAGCTATTGTCCTTTACATATCTGGAACTTGGAATCTCGTGTTGTCCAATTTTAGGCAAGTTCTTACATAAACCAATATAAAATATACAGAATATTGGAAAATATAATACCAATTTTCTATATACAGGGTGTTTCACTACTTCTCCGACAAACTTTCAGGGCTAATTCTACATTAAAAAATATTTAAAAATCATATAAACAATGTCCTAAACGTATTAGCTTTCGAACTACAGGGTGTTAAAAATTAAAAAAATATATTGTTTTTTTATAATAACTTTTATACCGATTGAGATTTTTTAAAAATTTGGGGGACATCTTCTATGCACCAAAGCACATTTTATTAATTATTACCAGTGCCGTCCATGAGGGGTTTAAGGTTAATATTAAAAAAAAATGGTACGCCACTGCATTTTTCTAAAATCCAACTAATTTTTTAACTTTTTATTAGATTTGGAATAAATTTGACCTCTTGACTTTTTTATTTGATGTACGGTTTTCGCGTAAATAAATAAAACCAATTCCCGGCATGTATCGATACGATCAAATTCCTGAGTAAAAAAATCACCTTTTTATTTTTAAATTCTTATTTAAAAACATGAAAAAACTTTATATAAGAATTTGTTCTAAACGTCTTAGTTTTCGAACTACAGGGTGTTAAAAAAATAAAATTAGAGCCAGGTTCATTGACTTTGATGATATTAATACAATTATTTTTTTAGTTTGTTATGATGTTTATGGTTTTTTAGTTTTAGATTATAGCTGTTTTTTAAAAATATACTTAGTATTAGTATAGTATATAGTATTATCAGTGTTCCAACTGTAAGCAGTTGGTACCGAATAAAAGCTAATGCTCAGCAGCCGTGGTTAAAGCTAATGCCACATGCAACTAATTTATTTTTAAAACCAAAACATATCAGTAAAACATCCTTAAAAACAACCATAAATCTATAGTTATATGAAACCTCTTTATACAAAATCGAGCTTATTTACTCGACCGCATTTTAAATTAACCTTATAGGGTTAAAGGACCTTGCAAGATTGCAAATAAACACATTTTGCGCTTTGGAAATTTAAAAAAGGTTGACGTCCGACTAATTGTATTCTTTCTTCGTAGCACACGGTGGTTAGCAGGGTGCATTTATGAAAATTCGATAATACCACTCGGTAAAAATTTACATGCGTGACATACTTTTTGCATTAACGGTCGGTTTAACCGAGCAAAATACAATATATTAAAAAGTATTACAATAAAGTGAAACTTTAGGTTGGTCAACGCCGCAAAAAAATATTTTTGTTTATTAACGTTTGAACAAAAAAATGTTTTTCTTGTACAATGATGACATTTTTAGTTAAGCTTTCGGCAAACAACAAGCGCGACGTGACGTTAACGCGGCGTTGACGCTTTGGAACACGTAATACTAAACTTAAGTTTTTGGACTATTCGGCCTCGTTGTAGATTTTGTTTCCTTGGTGTTTTGCCAGTGCAAGTGGTTGGCATCCTCAGAAGGTTCCTAGTAGACTACTTGCGTACTACAGCCAGAATAGCCAAAAAAACCTATAGTAGGGGTGTCCAAGATGCTAAATTTGCAGTTACTCGAGCGTCATAGAGGCTTATTGGGTTGCAAAGCTTAGATGATAAGAAGAAGAAAAAATGTTATATAATGTAAACCTTTTCATCGGGGCGTTAAGCTGCTACAAACTTTTAAGTATGTCAATTTTTTTTTTATTATTTCGGCTTGTGGAAATCGTTCAAATCATATTAAATTATATATTTTTCGTTATCCTTGAATTATTTTTTTCAAAGTATAAAAAGAAATAACCACGCTCGAGCATGTAAAAATTACGTTTTTTTTTACAACTTTGTAGGCCTCCGTTTTCTTTACGTCACTCTCAAATTGACAGATTAGTGGAATATACACTGTTTAGCATGTAATTAACTTACCCTATCTTAATCTGACGCGCACGACAATTTCTGATGGACATATTTTTGTTTTTTACGATCGCCCCTGTATACGGAGCTCATATTTGGTGGAGATATTTAATCGGGTACAAGGTATCATCCGGTATATTTTTCTGACGCGCTGTAGTAACTTCAGAAATCTCCTCTTGTGCTCCCCTACCATTAGGTTTAGCGGATGGCCGCGAAAGCCTTACACAGTATACGGTGTAAAACATTTAATCCTTGCTTAGCAGTCAAACGCGCGTCTTGTCGCCGTCCCGCCTGGCGTCTCATGGACGTTTTTTAATATGACATGCCGCGCTGAAGTCCCGCGTACATCAAGTTGCGTGCTCGCTGTTTGCCGAAAGCCTAACTTACAAAGTTTGACAAATTTGACAACAATATCACAGTCCTCGCCTGCTCATCAGTCTTCGCATAGAATCATACTATTTTTGTACCAAGTTTTATTAAAAATAATCAATTATTAGTAAAACATTCTTTAAAAAAAAGTCAAAATGAATATGTGTGTCTTTAAGGACCCAAATGACACATTTTTTTTGTGAAAATACAAACCTGAAATCACTAATTTTATAAGTCAACCTTTGTAGCACTTTCACTAGGGCGTGCTGACTGCAGGGCATTGCCAAATATTCTTGAAAAGTAATTAAATTCTAGAATAATATTTCAATAAATTAATAGTAAATTTATCAACAATTAACATAACAGATCGCAAAAAGTCAAAACCGTGTCAAAACAATGCACAATATCAATATCTTCAACCGGTTGAATAAACTATCGATGCAATCTGCAACTATTTTAAAAACCCAGACAATGAAGTACGTGATGCATCTTATCTATAATAATAATTCTTTGGTGTAAATACCCATTATTTGTCTTGCATAAAGACGATTTAATAACACTACTTTCCAAGACCCTGATATTCACATTCTAGCATCGAATGCAACAGCAAATAAAGGTATTATGCAGGTATGCGCCATGGAATGTGATCTTTTCTTGCAAAATGACGTAACCATCTTTTATAGGCGCCCTTTAGATTAACATTGTCGTTTATTGCAGCCTAAAAACAATTAGAAATTAAATTTATGGTGCCATATGTACAGGGTGCTTGTTTATATTTTGAACGGGATTTACACGCTTTATTGTTTGAGATAGAAAAATATTTTAAATTCAAAAGTTTTAGGGTTTATAAGGACCGCCAGGATTTGTTAAAAAAGTAAACAAATGATAATCGCAAAGTAAACAAATGAGTATCGACTTTTTTATTTTAAATGGAACACCATGTATATTTTATGTTTATTGAAAAGGGTTTATTTTTCTCTTTTCGAAAATATATACTTTGTCTATGTTTGGACCATCAGTCGTCGCAGAAAATTACTCTAAATCCTGGACAAGTTAGCCGCTCTGATTCATAGACAATTTAACATGAGCGGCTTTGGTTTCATTTGTTTCTTTAAATATGACCCTTCTGATATTGGTTTTGGTTAAAATAAAGAAATTATCTGAAATAATAAATATTTTAATGTAAAAAAATAAAGTTACATGTTTTTATTTTTAAAGTTAAACAACTTAAAGTAGTTAAAACTTTATTAACAATAAATAAACAAAATTATTTTATAAGCCTAGTTTACACCGCGAGGACCAATTAGATCCGTGGACCAAACCTAGGACTTATTTTTGTTAGTTCACTAGTGTTTACACCAACTTAGTTTATGGATCAATTTAATTCACGTTTAATCCTAGTACCAAAATGACCAGAACCTAACCTCGTTTTTATCCTTAAAAACTGTATCGCTTTTAAATTCCATATGAAAAAATAATACGCAAACAGTTTTGGTTAAATATCAACAAAATTTTAAAAAATATAAACAAACAACAAAATTATTAGGTTAAGACCGAAATTCAACGTCTTTTTCATCGAAATGAGCACTGTCAAAGATCAAGGCTGTCATTTTGGTCCACTAAAAAAGTCCGACGTGTTTACACCAAGGAAAATCATATTTGGTCACCCCCATTTGAGAAGGACTAAATTGGAGTAGCAAATTTTAATACTCAAGTGTTTACACCGTGAATAAAGTACGCGTGACGTCATTTAGACCTCGAACTAAAAATTTGGTTCTCCCGGTGTAAACTAGGCTATAATAAACTCAGATAATCTTTTACTTAATTGTTTGGACCCTTCATTTTTGATGCATATTTGTAATTTAAATAAAAGATTATCTCAGTTTATTATTAATTAATTTTGTTTATTTAGTAGTAATTAAGTTTTACCTATTTTAAGTTGTTTAACTAAAAAAATAAAAACAAAAACATGCGCGCTTTATTTTTTTACACTAAAATATTTATTAATTTAAACAATTTCTTCATTTTGACCAAAACAAATAGCAGAGAAACCATATTTAGAGAAACAAATAAAACCACAGCCGCCCATGTTAAATTGTCTATGAATCAGAGCGGCTGACTGTTCCAGGATTTAGAGTCATTTTCTGCGACAACTGGTGGTCCAAACATAGACAAAGTATATATTTTTAAAAACAGTAAAATTAACCCTTTCCAAAGAACTTAAAATATACATAGTGTTTTATTTAAAATAACAAAGTCGATGCTTATTTTTTACTTTGCGATTGTCATTTGTTTATTTTTTAGAAAATTCTGGCTGATGTTCTTATAAAACCCCAAAACTCTTGTATTATAAATATTTTTCTATCCTAAACAATAAAGCTTGTAGACCCCGTTTAAAATATTAACGAACACCCTGTACAGGCTGTCCGGATTTCGTTGCAATTGTAGGATATCTTGGTTGTTATTAGAGTTAGAGACTTGCGGTTTTCGCGAACTGTTGCTAATTTTTAATGAAACAAAAGATGATACTAAAAGATTTTTCATGGCCCTCTTCGTTTCTAACATATTTACAACTTACAACAAAAGAACAAACTGATATTAGTAGATATTTTTAAGTAGAATTCAGTGGTGTAGTTGTATTTTTTAAAATTTTATATTTATCCAGATATGAACCAAACATATGATTTTTTAAACGAACGCCTTGTATGATTTTTGGATTCTTGCTCATTTTTACAACTTTCTTTATCTCGTTTGCAATTAAAATTATGGAAATACTTTAGATATGTTAATTGTGATGTTCTTTTTTTTTTAATATTGTAATATAACTAGTGGTTTTGTTTGTTCGGCAGTTTTTAGAAAATTACTCAAATTATGTTTTTTGTATCTTTTTATTTATATTTATTATCTTTCTTTAGGCATTACATGAACTATACAAGTATGTATTTTTATTTTAAGTTTTACTGAAAATTAGCATTTTTTATAAATTTGTATTTTTTAATAGAATGACTCTTAATTTAAATTTTTAAATGGAACATTTTGTATATTTTAACATTTTTAGATTCCTGGGATAATTCCGAACAGTGATTTGTCATTTTTAAAAAACTTATGCGTACTTGATTTATTGAGGTCCATTTGTATTATTGCTTTAAGGTGGCTAAGATCTTTTATTTATTTCTTTATTTTTATTTCCATCGCAAACATATTGGTCACGTCAGATTTGTCAAAAACCCTTTATTTCAAAAAGTGCTTGACTAAAAGGGTTGCCATTTGAAAAATTATAGTTAGACATGAAAATGTTAATTCTCCCAAATTGTTTTATTCCTATTTTTATATTTGTCAATAAAACTTTTGCGATTAGGCTCTAAAAAATTAAGTAGGCATAAGAACCTTTAAAATGTGACATTCTGACTTAAAATTGTCTCAGAAATTCAAAAACTGACAAAATAAACCGGATGTTCCATTAACAAAATTTAAAATTAAGGCCATTTCCGGTTAAACCAGAAGTTACTGGGAAATGAAAAATATGCGTAAACTCTTTTCTGCTTATACCATTTACCTATACCATGTCTCATTTTGGTACGTTAAATCCTCTAGGAATTATGACTTGTCTAATAAATGTGTTGACACCGGGTATGTAGTTTTTTTAAATAGTTTAATAACTTGCATTCTAAGCATATTAATAATAGACGTTAAACAAAACATGACTTCATTATAAAAAGCACAATTACAGAAAAATACAGTAATATTTACTTAAATTCGGGACTCCTTTTTTTCTATTATTTACCATGGACCCTGTACACTGTACAGCCCCATAGATAAGTCTTGTTAAGCCCCGCATAGACTACGATCTTTTTCGTCTATTCGTATCTGTGACGAATTCAGACGTCGTGTTGCATCCCCGATCTGTAATACCCACAGACTATGCACTCAGCTAGCAGTTTATTTTAAACCAGACGATGAATCGTACGCAATTATTAGCAGTGACGTACGCAATTATTAGCAGTTGCGGCCGCCGCAACAGTTATCGTTAAAAAAGATAGTTTAATCTTCCATAAACAGGGAAACTATCGATATACTTCAGTAAATTCTATTACAAATTGTTTGGAAATTGAATTTTGGTCCATATTTTCTAACAAGACCTCAATACAAGAAACAACAAAACGCTATTAAAATTATGCACGCTACTAAAAAAACCCGACAAGTTAGAACTGGATCCCCACATTATCGGTTTGGTGCGGACCGTTCGTCTCGGCGCGCGGCGTGTCAAAAATCAAGCTTCGGCACATATTCAAACCGACGGTTCCACCCGGTGGTTTTAGGCCACAGACTATAGATTCAGCTCGTCGATTAGACTCGCAGCGATACGAATAAATGAAAAGATCGTAGTCTGTGGGGGCTTTAACAGGCAAGAACGGTCTGGTGAGAGGGTCCCTTGTGAATCACATAGAAAAACAGGATGTTTTCTCCTAATTGTCCATAAATGAAGAATTTTAAACGTTTGTTTATAAAATCATTATTGTACAGCAGCTTAGCACCACTTAGGGAGGAGCCGACACTGTTTTCCTCTAATATTCTTTTTATATTTCTATAATGATCAGTAAATGTTTTGTCCTTGTCAATCATATCTCAAATATTATTAATGAAACTCCCCTGCGAGGTAAGTAACAATAGAAAATATTGCAAAATTAGATATTCAATCAAAACAATACACACAATGACACCATGGAAAGTAAGAGTACATAATAATAGTACTTTAGATGTATATTGATTACATTAAAATAGTTTTAATTTTTTTATCTATAAAAAAATCCACCCGCTATATAAACTAGTAGACACAAATTAGGGAATGCAATAATTTGATAGATATTTTTTTAGGCATATCTGTAATATTTTCTAAATAATGTTTTTTAAAAGATAATAAAATAAGGCAAATCAAATGCTTGGGTTTAAGATATGGTCTATATTGGTTATGCGGATTCATTTATTCAATGGTATTTTGATGGGTACAGGCGAATCGCTAGATCTACAAAAAATTAGACCGCTTCGGTCCTGGTCTTAGAAGTATAGCGAGCTAACCATGTTTAATATTTATATTATTTTATCTTGATAACGGTGGCACCAAAACATCGAGTTTTGAGCTGAAATTATAGATTGACGTTCCCGTTACCGATCGCCGTTTGACTTTTCGGTTTCTAATATGGTATATGAAAACGGTAACCAGAAAATATAAATTGACAAATGGAGAGTTGTTGTTTTATCTGCTAACTGAAAACGTCAAACGGCAAACGGAAACAGAAACGTCAATCTATAAATCCAGCTTTAATTAAAAGATTTTGAAGAGTTTCTTTAAAGCGAGAGGTTGGTTCATAGAGGCCAATAGAGCAGAAAAAGCTCAGCTTGATCCATTGATCGAAGCAATACCATTTTTACGTGAGGATACCGTTTATCCGGTTCGGTACCTCTACCAAATATGAGCCCCGTATACAGGGCTCATCGTAAAAGCAAAGAATATATTTATCAGAAATTTTCGAGCGCCACAGATTAAGATAGGGTGAGTTACTTACACTAAGCAGTGATTTTTTTATATTTGGACAAACCACGATGGCTAAAAGCCTAAATACTAACGTACCGTGGGTGTCTTAAGCGAGGTAAGAGGAAGTTTGTTGACACGGGACTTAAATACTTGAGGATTTGGAGGAGAAGGAAAGACCTCCGCGGGCAGCAGGTTCCACAATCTAGAAACTCTAGTGATAAAAGAACGAACAAAGTGGGATGTTCGGGGCCTGTCCAGTTGGACCGTATAGGGATGCATACGCGAGGAACCACGACTTTCTCTGTTGGAAACCGTGAGTGAAGGAACAATACTGGACAATTCTTCAGAGCAGAAGCCATGGAAGTACCTATAAAAATGCGATAAATCCCCCACAGCCCGACGATGGGCAAGAGAGGAAGCCTTTCTGTAAGTGAAGAGTCATTAATGAGACGAATAGCTCTTCTTTGAATAGAATCAAGAATGCTTAGGGTTGTGAGGGACGCCATGCCCCAGATATGAGAACAATATTCCAAGGGAGGTCGGATTTGGGACACATATAAAGTGTATAAATTAGAAGCGGAAAAATACTTTTTGGCTCGAAAGAGAAATCCAAGCTTTTTTGAAGCTGCCGTGGTTATAGATACAATGTGTTTATGCCTTAAGGTTACTTTCAAATGTAACGCCCACAAGATTCAAGGTGTCTTTGCTCTGTAAAACTTGGCCGCTCATAAGTAGAGGATGAGTATTTGATGACTCTTTTCGCGACAAGGAACATGACTGTGTTTTGGATGCATTAAAATGGACGAGATTTTTGGCGCCCCAATTCAATATTAAATTAAGATCCTGCGAAAGAGATATCTGCATCGCTCTGCGTTTGTTTTCCAAGTCAGGTTTAGTGATGGGTTTAGGAACCTGAAAACTGGAGGGAAGGGTACTATCGTCGGCGAAACTATAAATGGAATTAGTTGTGGACGAGAGAAGGTCGTTGATGTGAAGAAGAAACAATGTTGGTGCCAGAACTTAGCCCTAAGGGACTCTAGCATCTACTTGGTGGAAGCCTGAATAATGGTCGTCCACAATAACTTATATACGTCGATCAGATAGATAACTAGAGAGCCAAGTACAGAGTTTAGTTGAAAAACCATAGGAGGGAAGTTTATTAAGAAGTGCGGCATGCCAGACCTGGTCAAAAGCTTTGGATATATCAAGAGCAACTATTTGGGACTCACCTAGAAACTCAAGAGACTTATTCCAGCAGTGTGATACGAAGGAGAGAAGATCTGCTGTAGATCTTTTGTGGCGAAATCCATACTGCCTGTCATGCAAAATTTTGTGTTTTTCTAAGTACTTAAGAATTTGTGAATTAATTAATTTTTCCATTACTTTACAAAGAACTGAGAGAATTGAAATTGGTCTATAGTTAGATGGAAGAGATTTAGATCCTTTCTTGGAAATAGGTTGAACACGTGCAGCTTTCCAGCTTTCCGGAAAGATACCTGTGTCGTAAGACATTCGAAAGAGCCGAGTTAAGATTGGTGCAAGTTCTGGCGCACATTTTTTTAAAACGAATGCTGGTATGCCATCCAGCCCAGACAGAAAGGATACGCTTAATGTGTTTTACCTTAAAAATAATATCGGGCATTTTATGACGAACTGGGGTAACCGCTGGAATTGGATGATTTACGGAAGGGTTAAGGGTTGAATTGGCAGCAAATTGTTTAACAAATAATTCTGCCTTTCCTTT
>JACEGR010011656.1:0-14198 GCA_014170235.1 Listronotus bonariensis | reverse complement strand
TGTGTCCACAGATGGAGATACCTATACCTTTAGTATATTTTTTATTATTATTTTGTACAGGGTTCCGCATTTATTTGACCTTGCAGGGTATAGTAAAAACTAAAAGAAATAGAACAAATCTGATTGCACAAATCATGTCCAACTGGGTTCGTTTTGGAGATACAGAGTGTTTTTTACATTTTGTCATTTGGCCAGGCACTTGTAACCCCTTAATATTGAAGATAAAAAAAGGAAATTGAAAAGTTTTAGGGATTTTTACCTACAATTCAGTGGTGTACGTATATTTTTTCCATTGTCTTATATTTAAAGTTATAACACAAAGTTGGGTTTTTAAATGGAACACCCTGTATATTATATTACCGTTAATAATGTTTATATTATCATTAATTAAAAGGTCTCCTTAAAAGCTATTAGAAATATCACATTTAATATATCTATTTTTAATAGTTTCAGAAACATGGCCATCATCATGATATTTTTTTAACGAAACACCCTGTATATTATATTACCGTTGCATAAATATTTTACGGAGTTTTAACAAAATAGCAAATTTGCTATATTTATCTTTTATAGTTTGTGACCATATAAATCTAAAAATAGTAGATATATGCACTAAGAATTGATAGCTCATATTTCCAAAACTGTTGGAGAAAATTATTTTTAAATGTAGTAAATTCTTAAAGGTTTTAAAGTGTCTTTTAATACTGATAAAATATACAGTGTAATTTATTTTTAAAAAATGTCATTTTATTATCAAAATCCTGACGATGGCTATATTTCCATAACTATGACAAATTAAATATATCAAATATGGTATTTTTTACGGCTTTTAAGGCGACATTTCTATTGGTGATAAAATATACAGTGTGTTTCAATAAAAAAAACAACTTTGTGTATACCTTGTGTTTTAACTTTTAATTAAAAACCAATGAAAAAAATATAGGTACGCCACTGAATTCTACGTAAAAATCCCCAAAAACTTTTCTGTTTACATTTTTTCCATCTTTAATATTAAGCAAGTTACAAGTGTCTGGCCAAATCGACAAAATACACTCTGTAACTCCAAAACGAATTAAGGTTAACCATGATTTACTTTTACCACCAAATTGGTTTTAAATTAAAATCGAGATTGAGCAATCAGATTTTTTCTCTTTTAGTTTTTCGCTATACCCTGCAAAGTCAACGAAAATGCGCCAGTCTGTACACCTTTTTTATGAATATAACTGTACCAGAAACAAATCCATTTACAGGTATAGATCTTAGATCAATGAGACTCTATATTGTTTTTTAATTTATTTTACAGGTTTTTACTTAGTAATTAATTCTCCCCAAGAACTTGAAGAAGGCAAGAAATGGGAAGAAGAAATCGAAGTCGTCGCAGCATCAACCACCTCGCACAGCTTAGTGTTCCTAGACAAATATACCGAATACAAAATTCAAATTCTTGCTTTTAATCCGGCTGGCGATGGACCAAGATCACAGCCAATCATAGTAAAGACGCTTCAAAGGTCTGCCTAGTGCTCCAGTCAATTTAAAATTTACGGAAATAACAATGAACAGCCTAGTTGTAATGTGGGATCCACCCAAAAAACCAAATGGGGATATAATTGGCTATATTGTAACTTATGAAACAACAGAAGAGAATGAACGTAAGTAATACATCGTGAACATAAAATTCAAGAATTTTAGAGAAAAAAAAGAAGAATAAGTGTGGAAAGAGCTAAACAATTTAATACAAAGGGCCTTTCACTAAGAGTGATAGTTCTTCAAATAGAGATTTCTCGGTTTTTAATTTCTTGGTGTGTCTTTATTTAGTAGAGTGTGCAGTTTTATAATGTAGCATTGACTTTTATCGATCAGTTGTAAGTAATAAAAAATATTACCAAAGTGGTAGCTTAATTTTGGCTACTCAACGTTTATTCACTCGAGACTTGAGTTGCCATCATCGGTACTCTGCGCAGGTTATACGCCGCACCGTGAAAAAGTTTAAAAGTGAGTTTGATCGTAAAGTTACCATACTTTCAAATTTTTCCACAGTGCGGCGTATAATCTGTGTACGATAGTACGTACTACCAATGATGGCGACCCAGCTGTCGAGTGAATAAACGTTGAGTAGCCACAACTGAGCTATAACTTTGGAAATATATTTAATTATTTTCAATTGATCGAGAGAAAGTTAGACAGCATAAATCTACACACTATACTAAATATATAAACACTTAAAAATTAAAAAAATATGGATTAGAAACCGAAAAATTTCTTTTTGCAAAACTATCACTCTTATTGAAAGACCCTTTAGTATACCAGCTACCAATTTTGACAAAATGCTGGTAAATTTGGGAATTGCCTGTTTTGCACCAGTGGATTTGATGTCTCCATAAAATTTACATAAAATAACTTTTTTTTTTTTTTTATTTACTTAAAATAAAGTTATTTAAAAAAACTTTTCTACTTTCTTCTTCTTCTTACTGAAAATATGGTTTACATAATCACAAAAATCTAAATTTGTATATAAAAAAAAATAATAATAATAATAATAAATAATAATAATAAGCAGTTAAGAAAGATGAACTTACAAAAAATGACAATGTATATTTCAAAGAGTATTGTTGAAGTAAAATAAATGTTGATGTAGAAGTAAAATAAATGTTCGTTCACAATTAGCGTTTTAAAAAAAAATTATTAAGAGGATGCCGTAGCACGTTAAATTAGGTTAAACGCGATTCGCTGCCGTTTTTTAAATATTTGTTTTGGGAAAAAATTGTACATAGAAAAGTTTCTTAAAATGATCCAAAGATTATCGGAAAGTTAATTGATTTTTGGTAATGGTAATAGTTAACAAATTAAATTCCCCAAAATTACAAAACTGTAAAAATAACCAACTTTCCGATAATCTTTGGATCATTTTAAGAAACTTTTCAATATACAACTTTTTCTCAAACAAATATTTAAAAAACGGCAGGGAATCGCGTTTTAGCTCATTTAACGTGCTACGGCATCCCCTTAAGTCGCACATACAATATTATACTTTTTCTGTAATATGGTCTGTAGCAGAGCTTCCCAAACTGTGCGTCGCGACGCCCTGGGGCGTCACACTGTCCTTCCAGGGGCGTCGCGTGTTGGTGGGACATAAAAGTGTAGTAGGCGAGGGCCTGTTTTTTATTTTCTTGCTCTTCAAAGTTAAGAACTGAAAACCGACTTGACTGTTGTTGCTTTTGGATAATAAAAAACAAATTAGGCGAGGCCTTTTTTTTGCTCTTTAATTTTTTAAGTAATTTTTTCGTTGTTACAAGTTTATGTCGGCGTAAGGGCGTCGTGACAAAATAATGTGTCACAATAGAAATAAGTTTGGGAACCCCTGGTCTATAGTATTTTAACAATTATTGGTTAAATTTAGTGTTTATATACAAATTTAAGATGACATTTACTTGAATTACAAAAAAATGTGTTTTTTAGGATTTAGTAAACAAGTCAAACAAAAAGTATCAACAAACTTCCTTCAAGTACAAAGTTTAGAAGAAGAAGTCACATACACCTTTACAGTTCGAGCTCAAACAATAGATTATGGTCCACCAACTTCAAATAACGTTACTACTGGTCCTCAAGATGGTTCACCAAGCTCACCCAAAGAGCTTACTGTAATGAAAACAGTTTCTAGTGTAGAAATGCACTGGTTGAATGGACCTACTGGAAAAGGTCCTATACTTGGGTATTACATTGAATCTCAGCGAAAAGGTAATTTGATTATGTTTTTGTTACATTGTGGAACGTCACTTCAAATCTCTTATAATATACCTAGTAGCATGTAAGAATTGTTCATATAATATTACTATTACTGCAAATTACGTAGGTATGTTTAACTCAAAGATGATACTTTTTACCTTTAACCGGCGATTTGTTTTAAAAAAGTGTATATCGTCGGTTTAAAGGTAAAAGTCACTAAGAGCCAAAGTCGGTCTATATAGAGTCGCGACATTCGGCCATATTGCTTTGACGTGTTATGACGTCACACCTCCCATTTTTCGGCCATGTTGTTCAGTGCCGGAGATATACAGTTTATTGTATTAGTAGAACAACCGTTTACACAACAGTTTTTAATTATTATTAAGTTGTAAATTCTTTTACTTTAAATAAAAAGCATTTAGAATTACATCTTTCAACAAATATCACTTCCAAAACAATGCGAAGTGAAATGCGCAAATTCTAGACGCCACTGGATTGATCATCAGCTTTGATTTTACCCAGTCTTGCCAACTTTTCTCCGTCGAGTGCCCTTCCTTGCGTCCCCGACCTCGAACCGCCTAAAAGTTGAGGATATGTCGCTACCTCAGCTCAGCAAGCTCAGTGTTTTCCAATGATGAATCATTAAAGCAGATTCAGAATGTTCCCAAAAAGCATTTCTGTGATCTGCCTATTACTGAGTCCTCCGTACTACAGGCCATTAAAAAATTAAAAGGAAACAGAGCAATAGGTCCAGATGGTTTTCCAGGCTACATTATTAGGGCTGCGGTGAAATGTTATTATCACCCCTAATATTTATTTTTAATCTAAGCTATCAAATAGGTACGTTTCCTACAGTCTGGCGAACCACAAAGGTCATTCCAGTTCTTAAAGGTGGAGTTCGACGGGAGATTGTAAATTACCGTCCTATAGCTGTAGTAAGTTCCGTACCCAAGGTGTTTGAAATAGTTATTTTTGATAGGCTTTATGAAGAAGTCAAATTTTATATTTCCGAAAGTCAACATGGCTGTCTTCCACAAAAATCCACCTTAACTAATCTTATAATATTCTCACAATATATACATGAAGCACTCAATAATAAGAAACAAATTGATGTTATTTATACCGATATGGCCAAGGCGTTAGACAGAGTGAGACATAGTACTATAATTTAAGCTTTACTGAATATGAATGTAACCTATGGCTTGGTTAACTTGATAAAATCATATTTGTCCAATCGTCAACAATACGTAGAAATAAAAGGAGCTAGGTCTAATTTGTATAGGTGTCCATCAGGAGTTCCTCAAGGATCGAACCTTGGTCCGCTCCTTTTTGTTATAGCTATAAATGGTATATGTGATTTTGTAAAGAATTCTTAAAAGTTGTTATTTGTTGATGATTTTAAATTGTTTTTAGAAATCTGTAGTGATAGTGACTGTATGACTTTGCAACAGGATTTGGATATTGTGTTTGAATGGTGTAATACAAATGGCTTTAATTTTAATTTGGAAAAATGTGCTAAAATGTCTTTTACTTTAAATAAGAACATAATCAATTTTAATTATAATATATGTGATACCGAATTGTCCCAAACTTCATCTCAGAAAGATTTGGGAGTTTTATTTGATAGCTCTTTAAGTTTCACAGAACATATTACCACGAGAATAACTGATGCACACAGGATGATGGGGTTCATTGTCAGGACCACTAAGTGTTTTAGTGTTAATGTTTGTCTTATGATACCAAGCTTCCTGAACCTCCCCCTACAAGACTCCCTCCAGCCCAAACCCAGCATGACCTGAATAGCCTCCTTCTGCACTAGAAACGCTCTACCCGAATCCACACTTCCGCCCCAAAACATAACACCAAAACGCAAAACCGAGTGAAATGTAGCGTAATATACTGTTTTAAGGTTACCCAGGTCAAGATATCTAGCCATAACCCTCAAAGAGGTGCAATATGACATATGGAATAAATCTATTGAAAGAGTGCAAAGAAAATTTTTAAAGTACTTATTTTTCAAAAGTTTGGTTTCTATCCTAATCAAGGGTACAACCATTTGGCCTTATTAGATCTATTTCGTAGATTATCTTTAGAAAACAGACGGATAAAGATGTGTCTAGTTTATTTGTTTAAATTATTAAGTCATAAAATTAATTCCTCTGAATTATTAGCAAAACTTCCATTTTCCATAAAATATAGCAATACCAGACAAAAAGAGTTTTCTACTTGGACTTTCCAAGGATAAATTCATATAAAAATTCTCCAATTTACCGCATGTTCGCCTTGTTTAATGAATATATGAGTGATTTAGATGTTGATAACACCAACCTAAATCAATTTATAAAAATTGTGGAGGAAAAACTCTATTTGTCACAAGCAATTGTCTGATATTCTGTATTTAGTTTTGTAAATAATAGTTCTATTTTATTAGTGTAGAGTAGTATAGTAGTGTAATTGACTTAGTTTTGTGATATAATAGTTAGGTATATGCAAATATTTTTAAGATCTATCTATATATTTTTTTATGATTTGTATTGTTCCTTAGACTAGGTGGTATCTGTAAATGGCAAAGCTGTAGATACTGTATATAAATAAATAAATAAATAAATAAATAAAACCTTATAAATATAAACTAACCTTGACTAAGAGCGGCTTTTACAATGTCGAGTAAAGTAAAAGTTTTTGTAGAAATAATTTAATAGTTACATTTATGACATCCAAAAATCTTTATTAAAATATTATACATAATAAAATGTTTTATCTTTTCTTTTTCATAACATAATTTGTATTAATTCATTACTCCTTTAACCATAAAATGTCACTTGGTGAGTTTTACCTTTTAACTGATGATTTATAAATTCAAATATTTTTATTCCTGAACAGGTAACAATATTATCATACCAAATACCGAATTTATTTAAAAAACAAGGAAATTGTATAGTAATTAATGATTCGTTTATTTTTGGCTAAATTTTAGGTAATGTTTTTTTGTCATAATTACAAATGTATTAGATTTCAATTATACTGTATTTGAGTTATTTTATTAACACTGTTGTATTTTTAGAAGATACAAGGTGGCAAACGGTGACAAAAACGAGTAATGGACCACTTCAAGATTTTACCATTTCATACCAAAGTCTATTACCGTCTACAGCGTATATCTTTAGAGTTATTCCTTACAATAAGTTTGGAATCAGCTGCCCCGCCATTTCGCGAGATTCCATTTTAACACCATCCAAATTATACATGGAATATGGATACCTGCAACATCGACCATTTTATAGGCAAACATGGTTTATGGTGGCGCTAGCAGCGATATCGATTATTATAATAATTACGATAATTGCTATACTTTGTGTAAAAAGTAAAAGTTACAAATACAAGCGTAAGTATTTATTTTTACTTATAATTTAAGAGTTTAAAGCACGAAAGACAACCAAGTTTTTTTAAATCTAGATAGTAATTTAAAAATCTAGTATGATAATTCAAACATATTTTTATCTAAAGTATTCTAAATTTTATTTTTGTTTTTTATTTTTGTTACTTTATACAAAATTATTAATAAATAAATGTGACATAAGAAGTTTGTTGCAAAAACTTACTTTTTTGGTTACAAGAATAGTGTAGATGCCACTGACAAAAGTAAAATGGTGTTCATTAAAAAACTTACCACCTAAGTTATCTGCGAAAAGCGACAAATGGAGAAAATCTCTGAAACACGTCAAGATATTTATTGGACGGTGCCCCTCAACCCCTTAACCCCCAGGGCTACCACCCCAAAATTCTTAAATGAGAAGGGAGGTCGAGTGATACACCATTTTAAAGTTCCTGAAGAGCAAAGTCGGTCTATATAAGGTCACGACATTCGGCCATATGGCTTTGACGTGTTACGACCGTCACATCTCCCATTTTTCGGCCATGTTATTCAGTGCCGGAGATATACAGTTTATTATATTATTAGAACAACCATTTACACAACAGTTTTTAATTATTAATAAGTTGTAAATTCTTTTACTTTAAATAAAAAACATTTGGAATTACATCTTTTAACAAATCACTTCCAAAACAATGCAAAATGAAATGCGCAAATTCTAGACGCCACTGGATTGATCATCAGCTTTGATTTTACCCAGTCTTGCCAACTTTTCTCTGTGGAGTGTCCTTCCTTGCGTCCCCGACCTCGAACCGCCTAAAAGTTGAGGATATGTCGCAACCTTATAAATATAAACCTAACCTTACCTGACGAGTTCTTTATAACCCTAGAATAAAAAGTCAATTACCCAAATACTTGATTGGGATGGCCATATTTACCAAACTAATAAAGTTAGATGTACTTAATGTGATATTCTCTTAAAGCTCTTAAAAATTTTTAATGGTGATACTAGTGATAATATACAGGGGTAAGGATAAAAAGTGAATATTTTTTAATGAAGCTACCTCTGTATATTATATTACCAATGAAAAGATCTTTAAAAAGCTTTAAGAAAATACCCCATTAAATACATCTCTACTTTATTACTTTTGGAAATATGGCCATCCTAATCAGAAATTTTGGTAATTTTTAAAATACCGTCATTTTGTAGTAGGTGAAAATAATTGACTTTATATTCTAGGGTTATAAAGTACTTATCAAGAGCTTTAAATGATGTTTTACTCAACCCTCCTTCTCATTGAAGAATTTTGGGATGGTGGCCCTGGTGGTTAAGGGGTTGCAGGGGTGCCGTCCAATTTTTTGTAAAATACGTTCCCTCCATAAAACATCTTGACCTGTTTTGGTTTTTCTCAAATCTGTCTTCTTTCTAAGGTAACTTGGGTGGTAAGTTTTTAAATGAACACTATGTATAATTTTGTAATAAAAAAACAATTTTATATTTTCATAGTACCTAGTAGCATTAATTATTTTTTTTGTAGAAGAGGCTCAAAAAACATTGGAAGAATCGATGGCAATGTCGTTAGGCGATCATCAGGAATTAGCACTGGATTATTATAGATCTAAAAGTGTCAACGGTACCATAAGTGCAATGGGAACCTTAAGTAAAAGAACCGGTCAGCGAAAACAGACGCACAATCAGCCACCTCCTATATTAGGTATAATATACAATAGACTGAGGCCAAAAATATTATTTTTTTTTTTAATATATAAAAAATAATTTTCAAGGTGACAAAAAATTATCATGATGATTTTGGCTCTTAATATTAATAATAAGAGGTCTATCTTCGCGACTAACAGTTTTTAATTTTTTTTTATCCAAAACTTGCAAGTTGTTGAACCCCAAAATTTTAAGAACACTATTTTTGAAGACAATTAAGTTCCCTACAAAAAAGCTCTCCTCGTAAATTGTCGTCAAATAAGACGTTTCCTTTGTTTCTTGAGTTTGGATTTTCTCACTACTACAAATATCATTTTAAATAAATCCAGTAAATATTTTTAAAGGAACAACTACAAATATGAACACTTAACATTATAAGTGAGTTATTTGACGTTGAAGTTGAATTCACTAGTAATAAAAATAATAACTGCACTGCAATAAGGAATTTTACTTGAAAATAAAAATTTGCTACATACAAGGTTCCAAAATATGTGGCAACAAATATATACGTTTTTACAAATGAATAGCAGTAGAGCAAGAAAACCTTTTTAAAAACTTTTGTTAATATTATGTGTGGCTAATTTGATCGTCGCATAATACTCTTAAATTACGTGCAGTTAATTTTTTGAAGAGCATTGAAAACCGTTATTTTTTAAAATAAACAGAGGTTGTGTTAGACTTTTTAACAGAAATTTTAATAATATAGAAATATACACGGTGTTTTAAAACAAATGCGAAAAATTTTAGAAGGTGATTCCTTGTAGAGGCTAGTTTGTATTATAAACCTGGGGTTAAATCAACCATTAGGGAGATATGGCGAAAAAATTTAACAAAAAAACTGTGTTTTTTTGCTTTAAAAACAAAATGAGTATTGTATTTATTCTAAAAATTAATGTCTAATAAAGACATATCACAAATGCCTGAATAGGTGACAGCAGATAAATAGATTTTTTCTAAAATACATTTCCCCGATACGTTATAATTTATATTTTTATTTTTTAATTAAGATTGGTAAGTTTAACGAAAAAGTACAGAAGTTAAAAGTTGCTAAATAAATTAGTATATCCAAATTTATATTTTTTGCGGTCATTGCGTAAGTGTCTCTGTAAGTTTGGTTAGTAAGAGCGATGGGAGTAGTCTATTTCCACTACTTTCAATAATTCTAAAAAAAAGTGAAAAAATATTCAAAAGTGTACTTTTATAACAGCAATATTTTTGTGAAATTTTATTATTCTATCGATTTTTCATTTTTGAGATTGGAATTTTTTTCGCATTTGTTTAGAAACACCCTGTATATAGGATGTTCCATTTAAAATATAAAGTGGTCCTATATCGAAAAATCGGTCATTTGGTTTTTAAGCTAATGGATTGTCACAACAAAATGACGAAGAAATGATAAAAAAATACATTTAAAAAACTTTTAAAAATCCAAGGCTTTTGGTAAAGCCGGCATGTTAATAACTCTATTTGTTTTAAAGTTTTTCGCGATGAAAATGAGCCAAAATATAGACGGCTAACCAGTATATTTTAAAATGCTTATTATTTAGCCCTTTCATAAGTATACAGGGTGATTCAAAATCGATCACGAAAAAGGGGGTTGATTCTACTTGACAAAATAAGGGTAGAGCTTCGTAGAAATTTTTTCAAAATGTCATTCGTTTTCGAGTTACAAGCCGTCAAAGGTCAATTTTATTTTGGTTTTTTTCGCCATATCGCATTTATTTTTTAACCAATCCAGTTGATATTTGGCACACAAATCGAGCTTTACAGATTCTACAATTTTAAGACAAAAGCAGTGGCGTATTTACCAAATGGCTGAGTAGGCTGGAAGCCTATGGCGGCGTTTTTAGGGCGGTGGCAGACGTTCTTTAAGGGGCGGAAGATTTTGTCTTATGAATAATTTTGTAGGATTTCGAATTTAATTTTGTACCTAGATTGAAAGAAATGGAAGTGAGGCCTTTTTTGCTCTAAAAAAAAAAACAGAAAGGGAGCGGCGAAAATAAAATAGCCTACGGGCGGCAAATATGTAAACGCACCTCTGGACAAAAGTACTTTTTAAATACCGCCAGAGGGCACTTTACCTAAAACTTAAAATTTATTTACATCATAACTTTTCTATTTTGACAGATATCGCAAAGCTGAGGGCGCCATTTTATAGACAATCAAAAACTTAAAAATAGGGTACTCTTTATTAAAGTCGATTAAACTCACCGTTTAGACATTAAAGTTTTCATCAATTTCAATCAAATTACCTACATACATACAGGGTGTCCAGTAACTCAACTGACAAACTTAACCAAACGATTCTACAACAAAAATAAGAAAAAAACTTCATATAAACATATGTCCTAAATGTCTTAGTTTTTGAACTATGGGGTGTTAAAAATTAAAAAAATTATTTTTATTTTTAACACCGTGTAATTCAAAAACGAAGACGCTTAGGACATATGTTTATATAAAGTTTTTCTTATTTTCTGTTGTAGAATCGCCCTGTAAAGTTTGTCGGTTGAGTTACTGGACAACCCTGTATGTATGTAGGTAATTTGATTAAAATTGATGAAAACTTGATGTCTATTGGTGCCTAAACGGTGAGGGTTTATCGACTTTAATAAAAGTACCTTAGTTTTTAAGTTTTTGATTGTCTATAAAATGGCGCCCTAGCTTTGCGATATCTGTCAAAATAAAAGGTATGATGTAAATAAATTTTAAGTTTTAGGTAAAGTGCCCTCTGGCGGTATTTAAAAAAGTACTTTTCTTAAAATTTTAGAATCTGCAAAGCTCTATTTGTGTGCCAAATATCAACTGGATTGGGTTAAAAAATAAAATGCAATATAGCCAAAAACCAAAATAAAAATTGAACTTTGACGGCTTGTAACTCGAAAATGAATGACGTTTTGAAAAAAATTATATGAAGCTCTCCTTTATTTTGTTGAGTAGAATCACCCCTTAAGTCTCGTGATTTTTGAATCACCTTGGAATTACATACTTTAGTGATCTATAGTGCTTAAACTAATTTTTACATTGTTATTTTTCAGGAAAATCTCCGCCGCGCCCATCTCCTGCTTCTGTACCTTATAATTCTGATGAAGAAAGTTTAAAAGGTTATGACGAAAACCCTGACGACAGTAGTGTAACAGAGAAGCCTTCGGAGATGAGTTCGTCTGAGCAGGTATGTTGCTTAACTATTTATTAGATACTTTCTATTAATTGTGTCGATATATGTACTAATTCATAAGGATTTTCATTGCAAACCGGCTTCTGTAGTCACCACATGCTAATAAGGTAAACTATAAAATTGGCTATAAGATTAGGAATAGCTTTCATAAAATAACGTTCTTGAATTTAAAGTTCTTAATTTAAGGGATATTTACTTTGTTATCTGCTTACAGCAGCTGTAAGCACTTTTATTTTTTGACAATAACGTCAGTCTTACAGCAGCTCACAGCGGTTGCTAGCGGCCTCGGGAGATGTCTAACCACTGTCTAACAGAATGAAAAACAAAGAGGGGGAAATATAGCCGAATTTGAGGTTAAAAAGTCAAACAAAATTGACTTCATGTATACTAATGATAATAACAATAGTGTGTGTCGGAAACCATGTGAAGGATTAATATAACTCCAATTAATGATATTGCGCATTTTGTTTTAAAACTGGAGTGTTTAGGTTATATTAATATTTTTTTAATGTCATTTGTCATGCGGTAATCGATTTTATTTTCGATTCATATCATAATAACGTCAGCTGTTAGACAAGCTTGTTAGCAGCTGTAAGACAGAAGAATTTGAAAAATATCCCTTTAGCTTACAATAAAGTTAAAAGCAATTTTTATCCGCGTGAGTTATAACGGCAGGGTAATTTCGCCCATCGATTTGACAGGAAGTGTTTTCACCTTTCGTATTTTAAATGTAATAGTTAGTTGCATATATTTAACTTCTATATTAATGGAAGAACTGTGAGACCCAATCCAGGTGGTTTAATATCAGATATATCAAGAGAATATTATGCATGACTCTACACTTGCTACTTGTTTTAAAATTAGAACAGGTTTAAGGCTTTTAGTATTTTTATATTGTTTATTTCCTGGTAAAATTTAATTTAAATAACATCGTATTTAAAATGATTTATTATTATTTTGTTATTATTTTGGTAAATTTTAGTAAAGTTTTTTTTCGCATCATTTAGTTAAAAAAAAAATAAAATCCCCTTAACTGCATTTTTTAGACCATAAAAGAATTTAATTTTGTTCTTTTCAAAATTACGTTCTTTAATTTTTAATTGGCAATTATCTAACAACAACAATGAATACTTATATAAGGTTTATATCCAGTCTAATAAGTTTTACTAAAAATAGGTGTTTTCTAAATTGTCGGGTTTTTAAACAATAAACACCCTGTATCTTCAGAACAAGGAATTTTCGAACCATAGGTATTTATCAACGGAACCCATATTTATATGAATTTTTTTTCATATTTTAAATAGTTAAATCTGCCCTTAAATTTTCACCATTCTGTAACACCCTGTATACTGGCTAAATAGTAGTGAAATTCAGCAATGTTTATTTTCATTTTCCACTAATTTTTACATTTTTTTTTTATATTTTCTTTAATTTCTTTTCCAAATTTGTTCATTAAATATCATTAAATAAGATATAATGAACATTCTTTTATTATATCCAAGATAACTTATTTATAGTGGATTTAGTAAAAATAAACGCTTAGTTGTTATAACGGAACAGATCACTGTTATAAAATAATAATTATAAGTAGTCTCTTTCCAGATAAATATATGCTTGGATTTATATCTTTAGTTTTGTCTTCTACCGATTTTAGCATGGTGATAAGCTTGTATACTTCTAGCTTTACGCACATAATTATCTCGTCATATGCATCTTGGTGCTTCACAAAAAAAAATTAAATCAAAATTTCTAGTAGAACATACATTTTTCAATACTGTTATAGCCAGTGGCGGATTTATATATTTGCCGCCCGTGGGCTATTTATTTTTGCCGCCCTCAATTTTTGACACCTTACTCCACAATCTCATATGAACGTAAAAAAAAGTTGAGGAGCAAATAAAAAAGTTTTAATCAAAAAAAAACATGTTTACTAATTAATAACTAATTTCTAAATCGAAATTAACAATTTATGAAGAAGTAAATCTGCCGCCCTAGGCTCCAGCCTACTCAGCTTGCTGGCAAAACCAACACAGGTTATAGCGGAATTTTTAAAACGCCATTACTTCATTATATATTTATATTTTAGTTTCTTACTTTATATGTTTAAAATATTTTTTTACGTGGTAAAATCATTCAGTAATTAAAAATTCCAAGAATTTTGCGTTTTAAGAATCCTGTTAACCAATTGCAATAGTCGCTAATCCCTTACC
>JACEGR010011655.1:0-14199 GCA_014170235.1 Listronotus bonariensis | reverse complement strand
CTAACTTTTATTTTGGGTAATTTTTTTTTATCTTTGGACAAACCACGAAGGCTTAAAGCCTAAATACTAACGTACCGTGGGTGTCTTAAGCGAGGTAAGAGGGAGTTTGTTCACACGGGACTTAAATACTTGAAGATTGGGGGTGAAGGAAAGACCTCCGCGGGCAGCAGGTTCCACAATCTAGAAACTCTAGGGATAAAAGAACGAACAAAGTGTGAAGTTCGGGGCCTGTCCAGTTGGACCGTATAGGGATGTATACGCGCGGAACCACGAGTTTCTCTGTTGGGAACCGTGAGTGGATGAACTATACTCAACAATTCTTCAGAGCAGAAACCATGGAAGTACCTATAAAAAAGCGATAAATCCCCCACAGCCCGACGATGGGCAAGAGAGGGAAGCTTTCTGTAAGTGAAGGATCATTAATGAGACGAATAGCTTTTCTTTGAATAGAATCAAGGATGCTTAGGGTTGTGGGGGACGCCATGCCCCAGATATGGGATCAATATTCTAAGGGAGGTCGGATTTGGGATACATATAAAGTGTATAAATTAGAAGCGGAAAAATACTTTTTGGCTCGAAAGAGAAATCCAAGCTTTTTTGAAGCTGCCGTGGCTATAGATACAATGTGTTTATGCCAGTTAAGGTTACTTTAAAATGTGACGCCCACAAGATTTAAGGTGTCTTTGCTCTGTAAAACTTGACCGCTCATAAGTAGAGGATGAGTATTTGATGACTCTTTTCGCGCCAAAGAACATGATTGTGTTTTGGATGCATTAAAGTGGACGAGATTTTTGGCGCCCCAATCCAATATTAAATTAAGATCCTGCGAAAGAGATATCTGCATCGCTCTGCGTTTGTTTTCCAAGTCAGGTTTAGTAATGGGTTTAGGAACCTAAAAACTGGAGTGTAGGGTACTATCGTCGGCGAAACTATTAATGGAATTAGTTGTGGACGAGAGAAGGTCGTTGATGTGAAGAAGAAACAATGTTGGTGCCAGAACTGAGCCCTGAGGGACTCCAGCATTTACTTGGTGAAAGCTTGAAGAATGGCCATCCACAATAACTGATATATGTCGATCAGATAGATAACTAGAGAGCCAAGTACAGAGTTTAGTTGAAAGACCATAGGAGGGAAGTTTATTAAGAAGTGCGGCATGCCAGACTTGGTCAAAAGCTTTGGTTATATCAAGAGCAACGATCTGGGACTCACCTAGAAACTCAAGAGACTTATTCCAACAGTGTGATACGAAGGAAAGAAGATCTGCTGTAGATCTTTTGTGGCGAAATCCATACTGCCTATATATTAAAGTTTCTTAGAGTTCATCTGTGGTCGACCAACCACCAGTTGAAACTTACTATATTAGAATATTGATTAAGCGGGGAGACGTATAAATGTCAAGACTTAAAATTTCTTTATTAAAAAATTATTGCACAGTAAATAAGGCCAGGCACTAATAATACCGGCCTTATTTTGACATCTGAGCGTGCGCAGATGCATGGTAGGATAAGGACTCCCTATCTTTTAAAATAATAAAAGGTAAGTGCCAACTTAATAAAAAAAAAAATTTTCCAATTTACTAGAACTGTGCTTAATTACAAACGCATAAAGTAATTAGAATAACTAGTGAACATTTTAAGAAATACAAATTATGACACAAACAACGTGTAGTTCCCACTTATAGTCTCTTTTTTTTTCCCCAGGGAGCCGTCTGCATGTCCGGAGGCACTGCAGCCTGAAGGCTTATTGTACCAAATTCCCGTTTTATTGTACCCATTCCAGTACCCTAGTTCCTTGAAGAAGGCGGTATAGGTCTGCTGGGTGCGTACCATATGTTTCCGGGGCACTCTAATATCCCCGAAGATTGCCTGTCTTTTGTGATCCAGTGCCTCACACTCTGACAGTATGTAGGATACTGTTTCGGTCTCTGCTCCACATAATCTGCATTCCAGATCTCCGTTGTATAATCCCATTTTATTTAGGTGTTCTTTCTTGTTTTCACTGAAGCATGTCCGGTGAGGAAACCTGTGATCGTTCTTAGCTGATTCCTACCCATTTTGAGTAGTTCTTTAGCTCTTTCTGTGCATGGTCCACTGATGTATCTTTTCCCATGCATGTGTTGAGGAAGCCTTTCCCAGTGCAGTCTTTGCTGGTCCTTTACCAAGTTTTGTACCGCACTCCGGAAAGTACTCTTTGGCACTCCAAGGACTGGTTCTGGCCCGACGTATGTCGTGGCTGACCCTCTTCTAGCCAGTTCGTCTGCGTTTTCATTGCCTCGAATTCCGCAATGCCCTGGCACCCACATCAACCTCGTGTTGTTGCGTTCCGTCAGTTCCCTGAGTTCCTCGAGGCATTCTAGTACCAGCCAAGACGATACCTTGGGATTAATTAGTGCATCAAGGGCTGCTTGACTATCCATAAGAATGTTGATTGTACAATTTGTGCGGGGCCTTTGGTTGTTAATCCTGGCACATTGTAAGATCGCAAAAATTTCTGCTTGAAATACAGAGGCGTGGTTTCCCAGTGGAAAGGTCAAACGAGTGTTTCTCATCTCACTGTAGACACCTGCTCCTGACCCTTCTTCGGTTTTGGACCCGTCCGTATACCAGGTTTGACCTCGAAGAGAGAGTCTGAAATTTTCGTTTGCCCAGTTCTCCCTTGGGTGTATTGTCACCTGAAAGGGTCTTCGATTTGTGGGGTCATATAGTCTGTCCTCATATCCATTATGGGACTCCTTATGATATTTTTATTTCCATGTGTCCTGATCTAACTTTTGTGTTGCTCAGGTTATTTTTCAGTCACTTATAGTCTCTGGGCCAGTATTACTGAATTTCATGATAAGAACACTTTTAACACCTTTTAAGGGGTTCCTTTTGACGAGTTTACCACAAATATTCATACCGTCTTATATGGAAGCGGAACATGTTAAATGTTTCGGGTGTCGGACTGAGAGAACGGGTCACTTTTTTTGTCGCACAAGTTTACCACAATGTTTTACATGCAATTTTTAAACATTGTGCCAAAAATCGTAAGGGTTACAGTTACGAAAACCGCCTAGTTCAATACCCGAAACATATGTTTGAGCCGTATTGTTTTATGACTGCAACTATTTACCATGTTTGGCAAAATGTTTAAGATTGCATATAAAACATTGTGGTAAACTTGTCCGATAAAAAAGAGACACGTTCGCCCAGTTCGAAATATTTGACATTGACAGGCTGGTTTGAAGCGCCGCTGCCATACATGGCAGTATGAATATTCGTGGTAGACTCGTCAAAAGGAACCCCCTAAAAAGTTTCAAAAATGTCCTTATCATTAAATCCATTTTATTGCTGGCCCAGGGACTATAACAGAGTCAGCCATATTGGAAAATATCCTCGTGAAAATGTTGCCAGTAGTTTATTCGTCACTAGTTAAAAAATAAAGTGACTAAGTATTAGATTCTTAAGTTACTCAATATTTAAATTTATATTAATTTTAATAGAGCTCTGGTGATAACTCTAGTAATTTACAGATAAAATGGCTACACAATGATCACACAGTCACAGAGGGCGAAAGATACCGATTTGTAAACGAAGGTGGATTTCACTGCGTCGACGTTGCACCCGTCACCACTGATGATTCGGGAAGATGGGCGTGTCAAGCTCAAAACGTTGTGGGGTTGGCTAGTTCAAGCTGTCATCTTAATGTACTTGGTAAGACTTCTATCAATTTAGTATTTTACCGAAAACTTAACTTTTGTTTTAATCATTTTTAGTGCCAAAAACATATAAAGCTCCCGAATTTATTGAAGAACTCAAGGCTATCCTGACCGATCAAGGCACAGTAGCCTTGGAATGTAAAGTTGTTGGAGTTCCAACGCCCCTTTTGCGATGGTAGGTGTTTTTTCTATGGATTCCACTATATTAACCTGATTTAGTGCTATTCGACTTTTTTTTATTGATACAGGTTTAAAGACGGCAAAGAAATTCGCCCAGGTGACGTGTTTGCACTGACAGTCGATCCTAATGATGACCCCACGTCTTTGGGAACGTATTTATGCGAAGCAACGAACTGCATGGGCACAGCAACATCCAGTTCTAGGGTTCACGTGGTGGAACATCCCGGAGAGGGAAAAACGAGAGCTTCGGGAAGGTAGGATAGTATGTCCCATATAATCTCTTCATTTTTGATTGAGAAAAATATATAAAACAAGGATAGATTTATGTAACTTTTTGTATTACCTTTTTTGTTTTATTTTAGTCCAATTCCAAGTGGACCTCCACCGATATTTTTGCGAGACTTGAGAAACGATGAAATAAAAATTGGCGATCCACTTATTCTGTCATGCCAAGGTAAGATAAAAGTTCTTTATGATTCTAACGTCAACATACTTTAATTTTTGAACTTATACATACAGTGCATTTCTTTAATGTCCCCCCGTATTATTTTTTGAACGAATAAAATTTAAAAAGTAAAACTTTGGGATACGAAATTGATGCATAAATACTATATTCTAGAAGGAAATTAACTGATGAAAATTTCAAGATGGCGACTGGGCGCCATCTTGTAAAAAAAAATCAAATGGAAAGGGGGCCTTGTGGCACATTAATTAAAAGCTCTTGATGAGTACTTTATAACCCTAAAATATAAAGTCAATATCTTCACCTAATACGAAATGGCGGTACTTTAAATATTACCTAAATACCTGATTGGTATGACCATATTTTCAAAACCAATAAAGCAAGATGTACTTAATGTGGTATTTTTTAAAGCTTTTTAAAAATATTTTGAATGGTACTATAATATACAGGATGCCTTATTAAAAAAATATGTATTTTTTTCTACTAACTTTATTGGTTCGAAAATATGGCCATCCAAATGAGATATTTAGTGAAATTTTAAAGTATAGCCATTTTGTATTGGGTGAAGATATTGACTTTATATTCCAAGATGGCTTCCAGCCGCTTTCTTAAAATATTTATCTACTCTTTCCGCGGTCTTCGAGTAGTGCGGTTCCTGTTTACGTAGAGGTCTACATAGACTTCCCGGGTAGGCGATTGAAGGCATCGTACGAGCGTGGCTGTACCCTTGGGGACCGAGAAAAGATTTACGCTAAATTGGGGCTTCTTTCTTCTGGGGCTAAGCGCTGTAAGTGAAGATTCCTAAAGCCTGAAGTTTTTGCGTTTTGGTGTTGAACACATGGTGTCCACGTATGGTCGAGGAGGTGCGCACGCCTTGCGAAAATGCGTCAGTAGTGAAAGTGACGGTTATGCGCGATACCAGTAACAGCCGCTGGCTAGACAGTCACAATTTATGCATGTATAGAGAAAGAATTTGTTTTTAAACAGAAAACATAGCTTGAACAATAAAAGGAAAATTTGGGGTCCAGAACCCGACAATCCAATTTTCCAACCACTTGACGATGGCTGTATGCACTAAATGTCAAAGCCAAAAACCGAAAATAGAATAGAATAGAATAGAAAATATTTATCTGTCAATTTCACTCTGAAATATACTATTTATGCATCTATTTTATATCCCAAAGTAATACTTTTTCAAATTGATCCGTTTAAAAAAATAAAAGGGGAGGCATTAAAGAAATGCACTGTATGTATATTGTTGTATTCCAATAGTGAGTGCCTGGGCCAGCAAAACATATAATGGACTTCATGATAATAACCCTTTTAAAAACTATTTAGGGGGGTCCTTTTGACGAGTCTACCACGAATCTTCATACCACTATATATGAAAGCGACGCTTTAACCGAGACTGTCAATTTTGACACGTTTTGGGTGTCGGACTGGGCGGGTTTCGTGACTGTAAACTTAACCATTTTGACACAATGCTTAAAAATTGCTTGTAAAACATTGTGATAAACTTGTCCCACAAAAAAGTGATAGAGTAAGAGCCCGTAAGAGGCAGACTTTTGTTATTTTGTAAAAGCTGTAGCTGTAAATATTCATACCGCCATATATGGAAGCGGCGCTTTAACCCAGCCTGTCAATTTTAACATGTTTCGGGTGTCGGACTAGGCGAACGCGTCATAGTCCGCCAGCAGTAGACCTTCTTTATTTTGTAAAAGCTGAAAGTTTCTCAGCACATGCTAAAAATAGGTAGAAGCAATGGTAGACTATGAAGTTTGGCTCATAGTGGATTTGGCGGATACCAGGTACCAAAGGTTATTTAATTGAACCTTAACTTTCGTCATTTTATTAACGCTGACTTTTATATATGTTAATTTTGCATTTTTAAAAAATATTATCTTAGTCGCCAGACAGTTTTGACAGTTCCAACCCTTGGCAGAATAACATTTTGGAGTGGCCTAATTGTCCGAGGATGTCCAATATTTCTGTTATTACTCAAGATATGACAAAAAGTCTTAACTAAGAGTTTTAGGGTTTCCAAACAAGTATGTCTTAAATATATTTTGATGTTTACAGAGTGTCCCAAAAAAATATATCTGTGCTGTGAGGTTAGTTTGTTTAAAATATGTTTTTGGAACGCTTTATACAAGAAAATATTTTAAAGGCATAAATATTTTGAAACCCTACAACTCTTATTTAAGACTTGTGTCATATTTTGTTAAATAACAGAAATATTGGATATCCTCGGACCATTAGACCATCCCAAAATGTTTGTTAAAACTGTTAAAAGTGCCTGGCGACTGAAAAAATATCTTCCAAGTAACATATATAAAATTCAGCTTTTACAAAATGACGAAAGTTAAGTTTCAAGTCATTATCTTTTGGTACCTGGTACCTACCAAAGCCACTATGAGTCAAACTTTATAGTCTCCCATTGCCTATGTTGGGAGCATGTGCTGAGAATCTTTCAGTTTTAACAAAAAAACAAAGGTCCACCGCTCACGGACTATGACGTGTTCTGGTTAGGTCGCCTAGTCCGACACCCGAATCATGTTAAAATTGACAGGCTGGGTTAAAGCGCCGTTTTCATATATGACGGTTTGAATATTCGTCTAACATTCGGCCAAAGGAAACCCCCAAGTAGGCTTGAAAAGGGTAGTCTAAGTGTGTGTTTTAAAAATCAACTTTTTAATCAAGTTCACGAGTCTTTTATTTACTTTTAGTTTCTGTACCTCCATGGCCCAAATCGATTGCTTGGTACAATTCTCAGGGAAAAATTGATGACCAGTTACCAAATAGCAGGTGCGTAACCTATTTAAAAATATTTTAGTAATATCTACACAGTCATAACTTTAAAACAATTTTTATAAATTTAATCATAATTTTGACAGAGTAAAACTTTACCTTAACTGGTGACATGGGGTCTGTCAAACTCAGCAAATTTTATTTCGGCGCATATCTACCACCACAATATTTGAAGGTTTTGACAAGTTGTTGTTGTAACTCAATTTGACTGATAATAAATATTTCATTTCATTTCCTTTTCATTTCATTTCATTTCATTTCATTTCATTTCATTTCATTTCATTTCATTTCATTTCATTTCATTTCATTTCATTTCATTTCATTCATTTCATTTCATTTCATTTCATTTCATTTCATTTCATTTCATTTCATTTCATTCTTTCATTTCATTTCATTTCATTTCATTTCATTTCATTTCATTTCATTTCATTTCATTTCATTTCATTTCATTTCATTTCATTTCATTTCATTTCATTTCATTTCATTTCATTTCATTTCATTTCATTTCATTTCATTTCATTTCATTTCATTTCATTTCATTTCATTTCATTTCATTTCATTTCATTTCATTTCATTTCATTTCATTTCATTTCATTTCATTTCATTTACAATAGTAAATTAAACTCACCGTTTTGGGTACCTTCCTAGATTGTGGTCCAGTCTAGTAGTAGATGCTTAAAAGGCAGCATCCAGCGATTATCTGATTTTAAATTAGGTGAATCACGGAGTCTCTCAGCCTCTACGTCACCAAGTGTGTAACAAAACTTATTTTGATGACTATGGCTGATTGCGGTCAAATTTAGCAATAATGCTTGTATCCTCTACGTTAAACGTTAAGGTTAATAGATTTTCTATTTATTAAAAATTTATCTGATCTGTTAGTTAAAGATTGCATTAGAAGGTTACATATGTGGCAAACTTTAGAAGAGATTTAAGACAAAGTATCCATCGTATTCAAGGCATTCCCGAAAGTGATGTTCTGAAAAGAAAGTTGCAAAATATTGACAGCATTTTTGTCCTTTAGCTGCAAAAAGCCCATTTGGTTGCAGTGTTACAAAAAAATGCTGCATCTCTTGTTGACAGCGATATAGATGTATAAATTATTCAGCATATCTTACCGTTTTGCCCGTTTTTACCTTTAGGCAAAGAGAAATTATTAGTTTTTTTCTTGTATATTTATCACCATTAAAGATTTATTCCTAAAATACATTTGAATAATCATTCAAATGTATTATAGGCTAAAGTTTAAGGATCACATTTTAATTCACGTTTTTTAGCTAAGGCTGTTTTGTGTATTCATTTCTGTATTTTTCTCTTTTTATATAAAAAATGTTTGATTTATTTAAAAATTTAAAAAATAAAACATATTATAATATGTGAATTACAATATAGGGAATCTCAGGAGTCTGCCAGACCCCACGTCAGCTTTAGTGACAGAAATTTAGATGTCACCAGTTAAGGGTTAAACAAAATAATTCTTGAAATACATTTGAATCATTACTTTAGGTACAAAACATTGGCAGATGGATTAGGAGGGTACATGTGTAGAAGTTCGTCCAACCGAAGCGGACGACCAAGGAGAATGGAAGGTGGTAGCTACCAGTCAAGATGCAGCTATATCCATTTCCACATGTGATGTAAAAATGATAAGTAAGTAAATTTTCAGTAAAAATAAATTCGAAAAATTCATAGGTTAGAAGTATGCAGTAGCAGCGCACTATGTACGATGCAGTAGAATTTTTTTTATCTTTGGACAATCCACGAAGGCTGAACGCCTAAATACTAACGTACCGTGGGTGTCTTAAGCAGGGTAAGAGGAAGTTTGTTAACACGGGACTTAAAAACTTGAAGATTTGGGGGGAAGGAAAGACCTCCGCTGGCAGTAGGTTCCACAGTCTAGAAACTCTAGGGATAAAAGAACGAACGAAATGGGAAGTTCGGGGCCTGTCCAATTGAACCGTATAGGGATGCATACGCGCGGCACCACGAGTTTCTCTGTTGGGAGCCGCAAGAGGAGGGACTATACTGGATAATTCGTCGGAGCAGAAGCCGTAAAAGTATCTATAGAAGAGCGATAGATCTCCCACAGCTCGACGATGGGCAAGAGAAGGAAGTCTTTGAGTAAGTAAAGGATCATTAATAAGACGAACAGCCCTTCTTTGAATGGCATCAAGAATGCTGAGGGTTGTAGGGGATGCCATTCCCCAGACATGAGAACAATATTCCAGAGAGGGTCGAATTTGGGACACATACAAAGTGTATAAATTGGAAGGAGAAAAATACTTTTTAGCTCGGAAAAGAAATCCAAGCTTTTTTGAAGCCGCGGTGGCTATAGATACAATGTGTTTATGCCAGTTAAGGTTATTCTCAAATGTGACGCCCACAAGGTTAAATGTGTCCACGCTCTGCAAAACCTGGCCACTCATAAGCAAAGGATAAGTGTTTGATGATTTTTTTCGCGACAAGGAACATGACTGTGTTTTGGATGCATTAAATTGAACGAGATTTTTGGCGCCCCAATCCAATATCAAATTGAGATCCTGTGAAAGAGATATCTGCATCACCCTGCGTTTGCTTTCCAAGTCGGGTTGAGAGATTGGTTTGGGAACCTGAAAAGTGGAGTGAAGGGTACTATCGTCAGCATAACTATGAATGGGATTGGTTGTGGAAGAAAGAAGATCGTTGATGTGAAGAAGAAACAAAGTTGGTGCTAGTACTGAACCCTGAAGCAATCCAGCATTGATTTCGTGAAAGCTTGAAGAGTGGCCATCAACAATGACTGATATACGTCGATTAGAAAGATAACTGGAGAGCCAAGAGCAGAGTTTAGTTGGAAGACCGTAGGATGGAAGTTTATTAAGAAGTGCGTCATGCCAGACTTGGTCGAAAGCTTTAGATATATCAAGAGCAACGATCTGGGACTCACCTAGAAACTCAAGAGACTTGTTCCAGTTGTGTGAAACGAAGGAAAGAAGATCTGCTGTAGATCTCTTTTGACGAAATCCGTATTGCCTGTCATGTAAAATTTCTGGTTAGTTAGAAAATCGTCTGGAAATCAAATAACTTTTGAACGAAATACAGTAGAAAAATTTTCTGGTATCATTTGAAAGGTGAATGCATGTAGAATACAGAAAAAATGTTAGAATATTTTAATCTTAACTAAAAAATTCAAAATATGTGAAAATTTAGTTGAAATAGACTATTATTCATCTTACTTTCTTTCTTCTATTTATATTATTATTGCATTTAAAATGAACGTATTTTTTTTCAAGTTTTTAATGCTTAGCCACTTTTACTATATTGTAAAACGTTTTGATAGATTTTACAGCATATTTTACCCTCTTTGAAATTGCTTTAGTGTTTTTTGCATCTCAAAAAATTATACAATAAAACAATTCACAATATAGTAAAACGTCGCTATGCATTAAAAGTTAAAAAAAAACGTCATTTTCAATAAAAAATTATTAAATTTAGGTGGTAAGTACTTAAATTAAATATTAAGAGCTTAAACTTGGTGGGATTTTTTTCTACATGTAGACAGAAATCGTGCTTGAGCACCGAGCAAAAGAAAAACTTTTTGAAAAAATGAATCACCCTAATATACAATGTACAACTCTATATTTCAGTTCCAAAGCATTTTAAGAAACCAAGATTCCTGGACACATTGAAAGCAGTATTAACAGAAGAAGGATTAGTGTCCTTTGAATGCAAAGTAGTAGGTTCCCCTACGCCCCTACTAAGGTGGTTCAAGGATGGGCAAGAACTGAAACCTGGTGATGTCTATCAGCTAACTGGAACTAACTCCTTAGGTAAAGTATAAAATATATTTTATAGTTAATTTGTTTTCTGGGAGTATAAATTTAAACAAAACCATACTGGGTTTTTCTCTAAAATAAAAATATTTAATAATGATTTTAAGGAAATTAATTTTTTATATACAGGGTGTACATTATATGACTCCTTATACCGTTTTACGAAGAAAAGTTCATATTAACATATGTCCTAAACCTCTTAACTTTTGAGCTACAGGGTCTTAAAGTTTTAAGAAAGAAATCATGTTTTTACCATAAATCAAAAACTGTTCGAGATATTTTCATGAAATTTAGCAAGCACCTGCTAAGCACCAATACGATTATTTTAATATAGAGTTTTTAAAAATAATTATACCAGTGGCGTCCGTGTGGGATTTGGGATGAATACTGAGGATTTTTCGAAAGAAGGTACGCTATTGCTTTTTCCAAAAATAAAAATAATTTTTATTTTCGGACAAAGCAATGGCGTAACATATTTTTTTTTAAATCTTCAGTATACATCCCGTACGGATGCCACTGATAGAAATTATTAAAAATCTTCCACATTATATAACGCCTATTGGCGCTTAGTAGATGCGTACCAAATTTCATAAAAATATCTAGAAAAGTTTTAAAGTTATGATAAGAATACGATTTTTTCCTTAAAACATTAACACCCTGTGGCCCAAAAGTATGGAGGTTTAGGACATACATTAATATGAACATTTCTTTCTAAAATGGGCCAAGGACTCATATCCTGTGTTTTGAGTCATGAATTAAATTACACCCTGTATTATGAAGAACTATTATGCCCTTGCATAATATAATGAAAGTTAAGATTACTTTAAAAGAAATAAATTAATGAAATATTTAATATAAAATAATTATTTTTATTTAGTTTAATAAAAATTTTACTTACTATACAGAGAAGGTTGCAACCCCTTAACATAGGATCATAGAGTAAGGAAATTATAAGAGTTATCATGGAATAGCCGATTTAAGGACAGGTCATGCGAAAACTCCCAATATAATTTTATTCGTTTCTCGTTGAAATACCGCCAGTTAGTCATTTCAGTAAGCTTACGTGTCTCCCCACAGCTGATGTTACACGGAGGCGAGGCTTCGACCGACGCATTTAAATTGTAAACTGGCAAAAATGACAAGCCTGCCGCCAGGCAGCGCTGAGCCTGCCGCAAAAGCGGTACGAAAATTTTAGCATGCCATGGTTTCTCTTATCCGTAGGTATGTTACTTTATGATAGGATCAAGGGCTTCTGGTCAAAATTATTAAAATTATTTTATTATAATCCAATAAATAAGTTCTTAACGAGACTGCCAGACGTAAACTGATGGCGCCTCATAAATGTGGTAAAGTTTTTACCAAAAAATTACTGTCTCAAATTTTAGCCAAATCGCTGGGGTAGTTTAAAAATTTTCAAAAAAAAAAATATAAAAATTAAACGTCCTGTATCTTGGAAACAAAGCATTTGCGGACCCATGTTCATATGACATTTTTGTCTTATTTTTGGCTAAGGAATCTCCCCTTAAGCGATGGCCTATGTAATAAATTCACCAGTAATAAATGAAATGTCATGTCAAGTTTCTAATTAACGTTTTACATTTTATTGGTGGTGGATTCATTACTACATGTATCAGGTATGCAACGATTTAAAGAAAAGTTTTTATTTCTATTAATTGGCTTATTGGAAAATAACTAGATTTAGTGTGTGAGCCTATTTATCAATGTCTTCAAAATAGTTTAACGCGATTTTGTTGCAAAATCAATAGGGGAGCCAATATTTAAAGGTATCCAAATTTACATGGGATTTCCTATTGCCAGTCTGGCGATGCACTACCCGGTATAATTTTTTTGACTTTATTTGTCTGTCAGATATTCGGAATGTAAATAATAGTCTTGTTTGTCTAATCTGTGCTTGCTTATGTTTAATACACAGAAACTCAATCAAAAGCATCGAGCTGGCACGATGTGTATCAGGGTGGCTCGAATTCGACGCTCATCACTGGGATTTCGGAAACCGTAAGAGATGCAGGATCGGTTAAATGGAGGCAAAGTTGCGAAATTTAATGCTTAATAAAATGCCGTTTTGCTTAAAAAAATTCCGAGTACTTCCGAAGATATTCGAAAAAACGGAATTTTCAATTTTGGCTTCTATTGTTTCCTGGCTATATTTGTTAAGATAACTCAAAATGAAATACACGTTTTCATGGCCACTTTTTCTGCTCTATAATTCAGTGTGACTAAATATGCTGCCTACAATGGAAGGGAAGGGAACTCCTTTACCATATATTTCCTAATAAATGGTTTTGCAAGATGGCCCGCTAGAAGCCCAGATCTTAGTCCCCTAGATTATTTCCTTTGGGGATATCTTAAGAACCGTTTATTTAAAAATGCACCTCACGACCTTTAAGTACTACGACAAAATTTGATAAGGGAAGTCGCTGCCATTCCTGCGAGAACAATTAATCGAGCTGTATTAAAAATACAAAGCAAAGCAAGAAAACGCATCGAGGCGGAAGGTTATCTCTTTGAACACTTATAATAGTGATTAAATTATGTTTATTTTTAATATGGACATCAAGATAGTATTACAAATTGTTTATGTAAGCTGATTTGTTGTCTACCTTTTTGTATCTTATGTCTAATATTCATGAAATTTTTGGTTAATAAAGTAATTTCCGCTGTTAGATATCAATGAGTTGCAATAAAAAGATTACGAATATGTAATAAGTTTATTCTTTTTTTACCTTCTTACCTAAAAATGTAGGTCAGGGCCGTATTAGGGTGAAATAAATATGCAATATTCTGGTGATGGAATTTTCTGTACGAAACGTCGGCAAATATTAAAGTGGCGATATATAGTGTTTTAAGAGTGATGAAAGGATTTAATTAAATTGAAAAAAATATCAGGTCCGTATTTAAAAAAATAAGTTGATGATGGCCGCCAGAAGCCGAAACGTCAGATTCAATATTTAATCACACTGAATTATAGAGCAGAAAAAGTGGCCATGAAAACGTGTATTTCTTTTTGAGTTATCTTAATAAATATAGCCAGGAAACAATAGAAACCAAAATTGAAAACTCCGGTTTTTTTCGAACATCTTCGTAAGTACTTGAATTTTTTAAAACGCAAAACGGCATTTTTTTGAGCATTATTTTGCGCAGCTTTGCCTCCATTTAACTCGATCCTGTATTCTTACGGTTTCCGAAATCCCAATGATGAGCGTCGAATTCGAGCCACC
>JACEGR010011654.1:0-14203 GCA_014170235.1 Listronotus bonariensis | reverse complement strand
TTTATTTATTAAATGGGTAACATTGTTTCTAAGGACTATTTTTATTCATACTTATTACAAAAAATATTAGAAGTTATTTTTGCAAACATAAAAGAAAATTCATTTTGTTCCCATGAAAATACATTCGAGTATAAAACGATTAAGATTTATTTGTACACATGTTTAAACCTTAAAACTAACATTAATTCTCATAAACGATACATAAATTGATACAAAAAGTGCCAATAATTAAATAAAAGAGGTAACATTAAAAAAGTACATTCCCCTAAACCTACATTTTTTAAACACATTTTATACACAATTTTTTACTGTAAAAAAGTTGGCAGTTTGCGTTGCTTGCTTTGAAGGGCAAGTATAGCAAAACTTTCTTTATACAACCCTTTAATGTTATTTTCTTAAATGATTTTGGGGTAAAACCTAAAATACCACAAATACTTTATCTAATTCGACGAGATACATGTGAATTTTTCGCTGTTCTGACAAAATGTGGGGTTACTTATTTAATAAAAGTTTTATAACAAAATCTGATCTACTTATTAATTTACAATTTCTCTGCCATTTTTGTAATTGGTTTTCATAATCAAAATTAGCAGCAAATACTAATTTTGGTTACCTTTGTTAACAATCCATTACATAAAAATAATTACATAACTACTAACGTGGCGTCTCTCAGACGCATTCGGATCTTTTGCACTAAATGAAAAACAAATACAAAGTGCTATGACAAATTCCATTTGTATACAGGCTAAGCAACAGCAAACCTAAAAGTAAATGGACTATTAACCTTAAAACACAAGGCGGGACATAGCAATGGACAGAGAAACATTTGCCTGCGTCTGCCAGACGTCACGTTAGTAACTACGAGTTAGAATAAGAGAGTACTATCTTTATTTTTTTATTATTATCAGTAAATTAATATATTATTACCTATTATAGTTTTCTTTAGGACACACAAAGCAATATTAAATTTTTGGTTGCGGCCTTGTTTGCTGGCTTGCTAAAATTACTCGAGCGGGTATCCATCAGCAGAATATCCATGCACACAAACAAAGTACTTAAAGTTTGCCTCTTAAGAAATCTGAGAGCGTTCAAGTATATAAGAAAAAAGAGCATGATTTTATACAGCGTGTCTTCGAAAGTTTTTTCCAAATAGAAAACTTTTTGTTATTAACTTTACAAAAAAGTACCTCTTAATAAGAAAATAAATGTTCACAACAATATTTGCATGTCGGATTACACATTGGCATCCAAAAGTTGCTGGTTTCCAATTATAGCAAACGATTTTTAAAGCAAAAATATTTCTATTTTTTGATTGTCAATCTGACAGCATACATTTTATAAAAAATAAACAAAATACATTACGCGCTAACTTCGTTTATGACAGCTGAAAAATAAAAATATTTTTACACAAAATTTGGAGTAAGACGTTTTTTTTCCCGAGTCGATCCCGTGTATTTAAATTTACGAATTTCAAGAAGAAAACTTATTTAACTTTTTTATGATGCACGTGGTATGTTTTAGGGTTACCATTGATTACTTACATTATAGTAGGGTAGCCCACAATGCTAAATGGGGATTTACTCAACCATCATTGGGTTGCAAAGTTTTGATGATAAGAAGAACAAAATGTTACATAATGTATACCCTTTCATCGGTGGGGAAGCAGCTATAAATTTTTTAAATGTGTCAAAAAATACTGTTATTTTTTCGGCTTGGGCAAATCGTATGGATCGTATCGGATTATATATTTTTCGTTGTCCTTAAACTATTCATCAAAATAAAAAAAAAATAAGTAGGCTCGAGAATGTCAAAATGACGTTCTTTTTACAACTTTGTAGCCCTTCACTTTCTTTACATCACTCTAAAATGTAATTACCTTACCTTATTGTAATCTGACGCAGTCGAAAATTTCTGATTGATAAATATTTGTTTTTATGATCGGCCCTGTATACCGGGCTCATATTTGGTGGAGGTACCTAACTGGGTACAAGGTATCCTTCGGTATATTAATCTGCCGCACTGGGGCCCCATATTATATTTTAAACAAAAAGAGTCCTATTATATGATATTTTTTGCACGTTTAATGATATTTTTGAAATAGCCATAAATTTTTTAAATTAGAGTCATTTCCGGTAACCGAAGTAACCGAAAAGTAATAAATATGCAAAATTCTCTTTCTATACCATTTACGTATATCAAGTGTCATTTTAATATGTCTACTAATGTAAAAGTTATGGCTTGTCTAATAGATTTGTTGACACCCGGTATTTGTAAAATAAGTTTTTAAAGAAAATGCATTTTACACTTGCAAACAAATTGTGCACGTATAACGAGCTGCAAAAAAGTTTATTATATATACACAAACCAAACCAAACTTCACCCGCATAACCTAACGAAAATTGAGCTGCCAAATTTTAACATTTTTGACATATTAACAATAGCAAAAAAGATTTTTAGTTTTTTTTATTTTGCATACTACTGATACTTTTAAAATTCTATCTTGTTATTTATGGATGTTCTAAATAAATAAACAAACATTTTTGAGAAATAAAAATACTTTTTAGTAATTTTTCATGGCCATTTTTGTTAAAATTTCATTAAGCGGAAGTATCTACAACTTTAAGTTTTGATACCTATATCTAACATACAGATATTTTTCTGGAAATTTATTTTTTATTAAGCAATACTTTTTAAAAAGAGGCTGAGATTTTCGTGAAGTTATTAATTAACAAGTTATTCATTTGATAAAAATCAAAGACACTATACCGTGTAACTTGCCTTGTATATAACAAATCGAAGTAAAATTTTGTATTTCTTAGATTTGGTCCAGGTTACCAGTTTTTTCAAAATGCCGAATTAAAATTCTAACATTTATGTTTTATTTTGTCCTCTTGTAACACCCATTCCGAAGCGCATTGTATACCTGTAATTCAACTTTTACATTTAAACGTGTTTCTAAATTTTCCAAAATATTTGAAAATTTTTTAAAATTACAATTTATAAAAATATATTTTTCGACAAAAGTAACACAATATACGAGTATAATAAAAACTGTTAACATTTTGTGTTTTTTATTTAAGTTTTTTAATTGAAGCATATATTTGTTATTGTGTTTATTAAAAGTTTATAAATAAAGCAAAAAATATAAGCCCTCAGCAAGTCTTTTTAATTAAAAAAAAAAGAATCAAAATGGCGGTTGAAAATTTTAATTTTTTTAAAGTAAGTTTTCATAATAACGGCCGAATATTTATTAATAAAAAAAACATTATGTTAAAATAGTATCGGGTACATTTATTTCAAATTTTAGCCTAATTGAAACATTTTTAAAAACCAAAAAAACAACTTTTCCCAAAAGTTTTTGAGGTTAGGGTAAAAATGGTTATTACAAAATGTTGTAGGTTTTTGTATTGTCGATATTTGTATTTAACTTTTTTAATAAAATGCACTGTTTAGCTAAAAATTTCAAAAAAACATTTTTACCTTAAAAACCACTCCTTTTACCCTCTAACGGATTATTTTGGTCCGGAATATTTTTTCTTACACAGTTATGACGCATTTGACAAAAGTGTATCAATAGGTTGCTGTAAGGGTAATTTATTTCAATTAGGTATTTCGCCTGGACTATTTGCGAAAACCGTAAGCCTTTTTTCTGATATTAACTTAGATACCCTGAAATTAAAAAGAAATCATCCGGACACTTTTTACGATTTTTTTGGTATCCATTTAGTAAAATTTTTTTTTTTTTGGGAAAGCAAGGTATTAACTCTTAGCTGATTTTATGAAGTAAGTTTAAATAAATCTATGCTCTGACTGTCTTAACTTTTGATATACAGGGTGGTTAAAAAATATATTTTTTTCAATATCTGTGTACCACTCTAAAAATTTTAATTAAATTTGGTACGCACTCACTACATGTTCAGTGGCATTTTTTAATATAATATATAGTTTTTATTTTTTTCAGTGGCGTTCGAGCGGGATTTAAATATAATATTTTTAAAGAAATTATATTACGGCCATGGGCGTAGCCAGGATTTTAATTAAGGGGGCGGGGGAAGCGGCAAAGAAAAACAAATATTATACCGGGTTGTCAAAGGTGGTATCCCTCTATATTTTTTTCTGTTGGGATGTTGACACAAAAATGTGTATGGGTTAAGTGATCATAATGACTTGCAAATGATAAAAGTGAAATTGATAATTTTTTAAAGCAATATAGCTTTTGATATTATGTGACATTATGAATCTAGTGACACCTTACATGTTATGTTTTAATGCTTCTTTTTTAATAATTTATTTTTTTAATTTTGATCTAGGGTGCCATAATTAGGCCTAAACGGTTAATTTTAGGTCAAGTAGCTCATTAATATATCCTGAAAAAGCATTTTATTCCAAAAATTTAGTAATTATCACTCACAGAAGCGGTATTTCGGGAAAGGTTTTCTGCAAAAAGCATTAAATAAAATATTTTTAAACCATGTTTAAATGATACTGTTGATTTACGACATTAAAAATGTATTTTGTGGTTCTAGAAAAAGTCAAAATAGCGCCTATGTGGTACTTAATTGTTTTGAAGCAAATGCTCTTTTAAGATATACTAACGAGCCAAGCTCGTTAAACATATATTTTTATTGTATTTATCGTATCGGGGTCATTAAATCTACGTATAAATTTAACATCTACAAAAATAATAATAATTTTGTCCAGGGCAAGGGGTGACAGCTGCCCACCCCTCACCCTTTATCGGTATCTGGCTACGCCCATGGCCGTAATATAATTTCTTTAAAAATATTATATTTAAATCCCGCTCGAACGCCACTGAAAAAATAAAAACTATATATTATATTAAAAAATGCCACTGAACATGTAGTGAGTGCGTACCAAATTTAATTAAAATTTTTAGAGTGGTACACAGATATTGAAAAAAATATATTTTTTAACCACCCTGTATATCAAAAGTTAAGACAGTCAGAGCATAGATTTATTTAAACTTACTTCATAAAATCAGCTAAGAGTTAATACCTTGCTTTCCCAAAAAAAAAAAAATTTTACTAAATGGATACCAAAAAATCGTAAAAAGTGTCCGGATGATTTCTTTTTAATTTCAGGGTATCTAAGTTAATATCAGAAAAAAGGCTTACGGTTTTCGCAAATAGTCCAGGCGAAATACCTAATTGAAATAAATTACCCTTACAGCAACCTATTGATACACTTTTGTCAAATGCGTCATAACTGTGTAAGAAAAAATATTCCGGACCAAAATAATCCGTTAGAGGGTAAAAGGAGTGGTTTTTAAGGTAAAAATGTTTTTTTTGAAATTTTTAGCTAAACAGTGCATTTTATTAAAAAAGTTAAATACAAATATCGACAATACAAAAACCTACAACATTTTGTAATAACCATTTTTACCCTAACCTCAAAAACTTTTGGGAAAAGTTGTTTTTTTGGTTTTTAAAAATGTTTCAATTAGGCTAAAATTTGAAATAAATGTACCCGATACTATTTTAACATAATGTTTTTTTTATTAATAAATATTCGGCCGTTATTATGAAAACTTACTTTAAAAAAATTAAAATTTTCAACCGCCATTTTGATTCTTTTTTTTTTAATTAAAAAAGACTTGCTGAGGGCTTATATTTTTGCTTTATTTATAAACTTTTAATAAACACAATAACAAATATATGCTTCAATTAAAAAACTTAAATAAAAAACACAAAATGTTAACAGTTTTTATTATACTCGTATATTGTGTTACTTTTGTCGAAAAATATATTTTTATAAATTGTAATTTTAAAAAATTTTCAAATATTTTGGAAAATTTAGAAACACGTTTAAATGTAAAAGTTGAATTACAGGTATACAATGCGCTTCGGAATGGGTGTTACAAGAGGACAAAATAAAACATAAATGTTAGAATTTTAATTCGGCATTTTGAAAAAACTGGTAACCTGGACCAAATCTAAGAAATACAAAATTTTACTTCGATTTGTTATATACAAGGCAAGTTACACGGTATAGTGTCTTTGATTTTTATCAAATGAATAACTTGTTAATTAATAACTTCACGAAAATCTCAGCCTCTTTTTAAAAAGTATTGCTTAATAAAAAATAAATTTCCAGAAAAATATCTGTATGTTAGATATAGGTATCAAAACTTAAAGTTGTAGATACTTCCGCTTAATGAAATTTTAACAAAAATGGCCATGAAAAATTACTAAAAAGTATTTTTATTTCTCAAAAATGTTTGTTTATTTATTTAGAACATCCATAAATAACAAGATAGAATTTTAAAAGTATCAGTAGTATGCAAAATAAAAAAAACTAAAAATCTTTTTGCTATTGTTAATATGTCAAAAATGTTAAAATTTGGCAGCTCAATTTTCGTTAGGTTATGCGGGTGAAGTTTGGTTTGGTTTGTGTATATATAATAAACTTTTTTGCAGCTCGTTATACGTGCACAATTTGTTTGCAAGTGTAAAATGCATTTTCTTTAAAAACTTATTTTACAAATACCGGGTGTCAACAAATCTATTAGACAAGCCATAACTTTTACATTAGTAGACATATTAAAATGACACTTGATATACGTAAATGGTATAGAAAGAGAATTTTGCATATTTATTACTTTTCGGTTACTTCGGTTACCGGAAATGACTCTAATTTAAAAAATTTATGGCTATTTCAAAAATATCATTAAACGTGCAAAAAATATCATATAATAGGACTCTTTTTGTTTAAAATATAATATGGGGCCCCAGTGCGGCAGATTAATATACCGAAGGATACCTTGTACCCAGTTAGGTACCTCCACCAAATATGAGCCCGGTATACAGGGCCGATCATAAAAACAAATATTTATCAATCAGAAATTTTCGACTGCGTCAGATTACAATAAGGTAAGGTAATTACATTTTAGAGTGATGTAAAGAAAGTGAAGGGCTACAAAGTTGTAAAAAGAACGTCATTTTGACATTCTCGAGCCTACTTATTTTTTTTTTATTTTGATGAATAGTTTAAGGACAACGAAAAATATATAATCCGATACGATCCATACGTTTTGCCCAAGCCGAAAAAATAACAGTATTTTTTGACACATTTAAAAAATTTATAGCTGCTTCCCCCACCGATGAAAGGGTATACATTATGTAACATTTTGTTCTTCTTATCATCAAAACTTTGCAACCCAATGATGGTTGAGTAAATCCCCATTTAGCATTGTGGGCTACCCTACTATAATGTAAGTAATCAATGGTAACCCTAAAACATACCACGTGCATCATAAAAAAGTTAAATAAGTTTTCTTCTTGAAATTCGTAAATTTAAATACACGGGATCGACTCGGGAAAAAAACGTCTTACTCCAAATTTTGTGTAAAAATATTTTTATTTTTCAGCTGTCATAAACGAAGTTAGCGCGTAATGTATTTTCTTTATTTTTTATAAAATGTATGCTGTCAGATTGACAATCAAAAAATAGAAATATTTTTGCTTTAAAAATCGTTTGCTATAATTGGAAACCAGCAACTTTTGGATGCCAATGTGTAATCCGACATGCAAATATTGTTGTGAACATTTATTTTCTTATTAAGAGGTACTTTTTTGTAAAGTTAATAACAAAAAGTTTTCTATTTGGAAAAAACTTTCGAAGACACGCTGTATAAAATCATGCTCTTTTTTCTTATATACTTGAACGCTCTCAGATTTCTTAAGAGGCAAACTTTAAGTACTTTGTTTGTGTGCATGGATATTCTGCTGATGGATACCCGCTCGAGTAATTTTAGCAAGCCAGCAAACAAGGCCGCAACCAAAAATTTAATATTGCTTTGTGTGTCCTAAAGAAAACTATAATAGGTAATAATATATTAATTTACTGATAATAATAAAAAAATAAAGATAGTACTCTCTTATTCTAACTCGTAGTTACTAACGTGACGTCTGGCAGACGCAGGCAAATGTTTCTCTGTCCATTGCTATGTCCCGCCTTGTGTTTTAAGGTTAATAGTCCATTTACTTTTAGGTTTGCTGTTGCTTAGCCTGTATACAAATGGAATTTGTCATAGCACTTTGTATTTGTTTTTCATTTAGTGCAAAAGATCCGAATGCGTCTGAGAGACGCCACGTTAGTAGTTATGTAATTATTTTTATGTAATGGATTGTTAACAAAGGTAACCAAAATTAGTATTTGCTGCTAATTTTGATTATGAAAACCAATTACAAAAATGGCAGAGAAATTGTAAATTAATAAGTAGATCAGATTTTGTTATAAAACTTTTATTTAATAAGTAACCCCACATTTTGTCAGAACAGCGAAAAATTCACATGTATCTCGTCGAATTAGATAAAGTATTTGTGGTATTTTAGGTTTTACCCCAAAATCATTTAAGAAAATAACATTAAAGGGTTGTATAAAGAAAGTTTTGCTATACTTGCCCTTCAAAGCAAGCAACGCAAACTGCCAACTTTTTTACAGTAAAAAATTGTGTATAAAATGTGTTTAAAAAATGTAGGTTTAGGGGAATGTACTTTTTTAATGTTACCTCTTTTATTTAATTATTGGCACTTTTTGTATCAATTTATGTATCGTTTATGAGAATTAATGTTAGTTTTAAGGTTTAAACATGTGTACAAATAAATCTTAATCGTTTTATACTCGAATGTATTTTCATGGGAACAAAATGAATTTTCTTTTATGTTTGCAAAAAATAACTTCTAATATTTTTTTGTAATAAGTATGAATAAAAATAGTCCTTAGAAACAATGTTACCCATTTAATAAATAAAAAACATATTGATATGGAAAACTACCGATATACTTCGAAATTGCACGTTAGTGGCTAAGGGCTAAATATTGTACTTTTAAAAACATATACATGTACAATTTTCTGTTTTGTACCACTAATCTCATCCTAATAAATCCGAAAAATTATAATTTAGCCACATTCTGTGTTAAGCTGAAAACTACGCAAATCTTATACAGAGCTAAATGAAGTGTTTTATAGTCAATGTGTAGAAAGGAGACGATCTTACGCCGGCATGTAAACATTTCGGATTGGATGGCTAATCGTGCTTCCTTTGTTGTTGCTTTACTCTCCAATATACCTTTAATTATTGCCTATATAGTATATGATTCACCTTTTCTTAAAAGAATCTACAACCCAAGGTGTATCATAAAACAAGATATTAAAAAAATAAACAAAAAAGTAAGAGAGTAAACCTAGCAAGGTATATACCGGGTGACAACGAGATCACTTTCCGGCTGCCATTTTTTATTTCCTTATCGATACTGACGAAACTTGGTAGGGTGGTTAGACTAACGAAAAGTCATTTTTAGGTGTATATAATACGCTTTTACGACTTTCGGCTTCACCAGAAATGATTGGAACTTTTGATTTTGAAATAGGACACCCTGTATATTTGTTATTTTTCGGTTTCTCCAGATCATTTTTGGTCAAAATATTTTGATTAAATTTAATTTTTAAATTAAATTTCTATTTTTCATCTAGGGTGCCATGATCATTCTAAAATCACTCCTTATGCTTTACTTATTTTCAGAAAAATGCGAAATCGATTTTATCTTTTTAAACGTTTTTACTAGAGGGCCCTAAACTTCATTTTTTAGTTTTTTTTAACCCTATCCCAAAAACCAAAACAGGACCATATCCCTTTCATATTATTTCTAAATGCAGTATTTTAAAGCAAAACCAACAAGTAAAAAGTCTGAAAAGATAAAATCAAGTTCGTATTTTCCTAAAAATAAGTAAAGTATAAAAAGTGATTTTAGAATGATCATGGCACATTAGATAAAAAATAAAAATTTAATTTAAAAATAAAAATTTTACCAAAATTTGTATTTCGACTAAAAATGATCTGAAGAAAAAAAAACAAAAAATATACAGGGTGTCTTATTTAAAAATAAAAATACCAGTCAATACCGGTGAAACTAGAAGTCGTAAAAGCCTATTATATACACCTTAAAATGACTTTTCGTTAGTCTAACCACCCTACAATGTTTCGTTAGTCTCGATAAAGAAATAAAAAATGGTAGCCGGAAAGTGATCTCGTTGTCACCCGGTATATTTAATATATTTATAGGTTTAAAAAACATTTGGGTAATAAAAAAATAAAAATAAAAAAATAGTAGTAAAGCCACAAAATATTATTTTATATAAATCTTTAAAGCCACCAATTGTCATAATGTGAGTTACCAATTAAAGTAAACTATAGTGTTCTATTGCAATAGTTTTACTACAATAACAAACAATTATGCTCATTACAGTCTATAGCAATAGTCACGAAACATTCTTTAGAGCATGACTTCTACTTCATAATTTTTCAAAAATACGGTATACCTTTTATAATCAGAACTATAACCAAATAAGAACATGTAACTGATTTCCCTAATGATGGTATAGTATATTACATTACAAGGGTGGAAAATGACTTATTTCACACGAGTGGGAATATTGTTGCACGAGGCGTCAGCCGAGTGCGACAAACCCACGCGTGTAAGAAAGTGATTTTCACACAAGTAATGTACACTATTTTTCCTACGACCACAAGTTATTCACCAAAAAAACAATAAAAGTTGTTTGTCTTCACTAGGGTGATATATATTTTTCCTTACTGCGATATATTATACTGTTTAACAATATTTTTATATCAAAAATCACCTACCTAGTCGCTTTTTATTATTTAAGAATTAAAAAGGTCCTCATTAAAAAAATATTGCATGGCTTTTTCAATATAAATCCCATTAACAGCCTGATAACTCCAAATTTATTTTAAATAACAATGACAGCGATGACAGCTTTATATTATACTTTGCAACACTAGTGTTGTAAAGTACTTTGCAACACTAGTGTGATATAAGGCATTTTCTATGCATGAAAACAGTGTGCTATTTACTATTTTCACATGTGGTCGTAGGAAAAAATATTTTCTATCCCTTTTGGGTACATTCCGGAAATAAAGTTTAGCTTTTATACAAGGATGCAATTGTGGTCAGTAGGGGCTCTTGCCATATCGGTATTTTTATACAGGGTGTCCGCTAATTAATGGTACACAGAAAAACCACAGATTTATTATGCTAAAACATTAATATTTAACCAAACATACTTATATCCAAAAGTTGATAATAAGGAAGATACAGGGTGTCGAAGTGAAAACAATATTTTTAATTTTTTTCGTTAATTTTTGATATGTTTGAAATATTTTAGTAAAACTTGAAAACTGGGATTTTTGACATTAGCTATTCAAATCTGATATTAATTTTTATGTGTTAACTAGAGGGGCTAGCTACACTACTTATATTTCTCTAAAACGACCCAACTTTTTGTGCTACTCTGTATGTACCAGAAAACTCCCCTATGCATTCCCCACAAAAAGGTATACTTTGTAAAAATGTCTTCGAAGAACCGTTTTCAAGATATTTGCATTTAAGTGGTTAAGTGAAAGCAAAACGTATATGGACAAATACATTAAATCATTCGTTTATCATTATATAAAGCATTTGTAGTTATAGTAGAAGTATAGTGTAAGGCTACCTGTATGTATTTGACCAGACCTAAGATTTTGTACAGCAAGGCTCCTATACCTACCTTACATAAAATGGGGATTCACCAAGCCCAACGATAGTGGCTTTTCCGGCGCGCAGGTATGACAGGTATCGGTTTTGGCAAATATTAAATGTATTTCACCACGTCTACCGTTTGGCAATTTGAAAACAAAGTTTTTTTCAGTACTTCCCAATAAAAGGCTTTTTAAAGATCTTTTAATTGGTGTTACTGGTGATAATATACAGGGTAGGACAAAAAGTAAGCAGGGTGAGTCAGAAGTCTAGAAAAGATCATTTACTCATTATAAATAAAACTTTTTAATTTTTTTTGTAGGAATATAGTCAGGCATAACCTTCACATTTAAAATATATTTTAATGTATACAGGGTTACTCATAAAGGTGTGACGGTATAAAGTTATATTTTTTAAATGGATAACCCTATATTTTATATTTTTAGAATATTATTGAAGTTGTTTGGGGAGGAAATTACCTAAGGAATCATATTTGTAAATTTTATAAAAAGGAAAAAGTGGTAAACTGAGAAAACTGTATACCTTCAAAACTTTCTAATTTTAAGTGGAACACCCTGTATTTTCTTTAATCATGATGCATTGTAATACCTAAAAATTTCCTTATGGTTGCCCTATACCTAAGTTTACTAATATTTTTGTATTTTCTTTAATCATTGCGTTGGGCCTTTCAGTATTTATACATTGTTATAGGGTTGCCCTATACTTAAGTCAAATAGTTTCTGAAATATTTTAAATTTCTTTTTTGTTTAATATTAGTTCTAAAGTTAAATTATGGTATCTGTAAAAATTATCCTAAACTAATATATAGTTTATTATTAATTGGGAAGTACTGAAAAAACGGTGTCTTCAAATTGGTCAACGGTAGACGTGGTGAAATACATTTAAAATTTGCCAAAATCGATACCTGTCATACCTGCGCGCCGGCAAAGCCGCCATCGTTGGGCTTAGTGAATCCCCATTTCATGTATGGTAGGAATAGAAGCCTTACTGTACAAAATCTCAGGTGTGGTTAAATACATACCGGTAGCCTTACACCGGCTCTTCTACTATTATGACTAAGATGCTGTTTTTAAAGGCATTTTTGGTTGCACTAAACCATTTAAATTTAAATATCTAGAAAACCGTTGCTCAGAGCCATTCTTACAAAGTATTCCTTTTTTGTGTAGAAACCATGAGGTAGTTTAGTGGTTTACCTAAATGGTACATACAAAGTAGCACAAAAAGTTGGGACGTTTTAAAGCAATTTAAATAGTGTAGCTAGCCCCCTCTTGCTTACACAAAAAAATATTTAAATAGATTATGTCAAAAAACTCCTAGATACCAAGTTTCACTAAAATATTTGAAACCTACCAAAAATTATCGAAATAATTTTTTTTCAGATTGACATCTTGTATCTTCCCTATAATCATCCTTTGGATATAGGTATGTGTAATTAAATCTTAATATTTTGGCATAAGGAATATGTAGTTTTTCCGTGTACCGTTAATTAGCGGACACTCTGTACATTACACAATTTATAAAAAATATTACCTTTTTTTGTTTATACAAAATAGCAAGTTCCAGCCTTGCAAGTGTCATATGTTCACCTTCTTTATAAGGAGGGTTATCTGGATCATGATTTAATATAATTGCAAGTTCTTGAGAACTTCTGGATTGCTGTAGTAAATCAACTGCGAATTCTTGACACTGTTTTCGTAAACTCATGTATTCCGATTTGGATTCCTAAAAAGTATCTGTCTATTTAATGTTAATGTAAAACCAAATCAGAATAATGTTGTAGGAAAGACAATGGCTAATCAAGTAAAGCAGTTTACATACAGTGTGTTTAAAAGTCTGAGACCCCTTAAATATTTAAAAGAAATTGAACCAAATTGGACGAAATTCGGTACTTCAGAGTAAAATCATACTCTTAATTCAGTTTTGTTATCGCCGATATTTCCCGGTTTTTAGTTTCGCAGAAATTAATTCAAAGTTTTTAAATTTAAATGATATCAATGTTTTTATTTTAATATTGGATTCTCGCTGTTCTACATGATAGTATAAAATTTCAATTGATATTTTTAAATATTATTAGCAAAAAAATGCTTAATTTAGATCTGTTACAAACTCAGTCATTTGTGGTCGCTACACTGAAAGAAAACAGTTAATTAAACTACCTTTCAGTTGCTTCGTTAATAACCATTCTTTTATTTTTAGGTATCATAGCTATTTTTTTAATAATGATATTAAATTGATCTTTCGAGAACTATTAAAGTTGTCTTTCTGAAATCAAGGTATTACTGTTAATAAATTTCTGCATAACACTAACTAGTTGGTTTAGTTACAATCCATTTACGGGTTAATAAAATCTTACCAGATTTACTATTATGTTGCGGTTTAATTGTGGTCATTAAGTTTATTATTTGTGTTTATTAAATGCATCAAATAAAGTTTCCATTAATAAAGGCAGAAAAAAACCTTCCTAATACTATTAGATATTCAGGTATTACAAGTAGGCGCATTAGTAACCATAACTAAAGTTATTTAGCTAGATATGAATCGTTAAAAATCGATATACTTCGGTAGCGCTCGTCAACGGAAAGTCTTCCAAAAGACGCGCACGGCGTTGTTGGTATTTCAGTTTT